>VZTV01011468.1:0-39051 GCA_013400875.1 Anhinga rufa
TTCATCCATAGGCACAAGCATCGCACCAGGAGACCATACAGAGGTCAAAAACCCTTCCTACCTCTCGCTAACCCACACTAATACATTCAAATAACTCCCTACTGCAGCAATATTCTGAACCCTGTTGCTTAACTGATTGCTTTGCTCTGATAATAGTTGCTAAATTTTACTAATTATCATTTAGTCACTGAATATTTGTTTATTGTGTAGATGAGGTCTGTATTCTTTCTTCCCAACCATAGATCGTTGCTTCTGCTGTTGTTCACTGCATTTTGTTTGCGTGGGTTCAGCCAACTCCCTGCATGGCTCCTTCCACCTCTTTTTATTTTTCTTTTTCTATTCTCCTGTCTGCAGGCACGGAGAACAGCTTAAACAGCAGCTACTTTGCATTATTCTGAGATCACCAGTGAAAAATACGGGTTAGGGTTGGATCTCTCATCAGAATAAGCAGTTCCTTAGGAAATTTTAATCTGAGCAAAGATAGATTTCTGAGCTAGGAAATGTTCTGTGGGACAAAAAGAACCGGGTAGACACTGGGAGCTCCCTGGAGCACCCCTGTAGATCCAGACGGGGTAGCCAAGGCACTTGAGGACACAGGTCATCTCATCCTTACGGAGACATCTAAAGCAAACAGATTAATTATTATTAATTATTCCCACTTGTTCTCTCACCTGGTCTAGATGCCTACCCTGAAAGTGTCTCTAGATAGGTGAGATGAATCACAGTGACAAAGTCCGTATTAGAGATTTGGGCTGGAATTCTGAGCTATTAATTAACACAAGCCCTAATCTTAAAAAGCTCCTGATTGCTTATGCTTTCTGTCTCTTTCTTAGTGTCTTTTATGCCTGGTGCAATAGCTCCTGAGGCCGAGGTGGAGCTCTCTAACCTTCTTTTCCACCATCCCATCTTAAAGGCTGGGAGCAGGGGTGGGATTTACCATCCCAGGGGGTGAGAGGTTTGGGACTGAACCCTCTCCATTGCCTCCATGCAAGGAGAGGAGCTGTCACACAGAGGAGCCAACACTGAAGCTGTGTGAAGCAAGATCTAAGGATGATTGCTCCGTAACAAGGAGAAATAGCTCTTGTCAGGAATTTATTCAAAAAAATAGGCAATAAGCTGAGCCTGTCTTCTCTGTCAAACTACAGCTAGCAACAAAACCCAGGATCCCAACACCCACAGCTAATCTTGTGACTTGGGAAGATCAAAACCAGATTTGGAGCTAGTTTGTGCAGCTCAGACCTGTCTACCCCCAGACGTCATGTAGTTCCCCGCTCACTGCAGGGGGGGTTGGACTAGATGATGTCTAAAGGTCCCTTCCAACCTAAACCATTCTGTGATTCTATGGATACACAGAGATTTCAAATCATAATTAATTGCAAGGAACATATGGCTGCTACCATTAATTTACACCAGGTGAGAAGTAAGGATACGGGCTGTCATTTACCCTGCCCCGGGAATGTGCAAAATCCCTATTGTTTGGTGTTAGCTGGATTTTGTGTGAGATAGTGCGTTGTGCCTGTTCCCCACACTAGGTAGAGAAAATGCACAGGGTGGGTCAGGCATGAAATTGCACATGAAAGGCAAAGGGGAATTAAAATGATGATGGTCTATTGAAATAATAATAGTAATAATAAATCAGAACATGAAGAGCTAACCAAGTGGGTTTGTCCAGGAAGGCTGCAAATCTGACTTTCACTTTCAGATCCATAAAGCCATACGCAAATGATATTCGCTTGTCCCGAGCAGATCTCAAGCACACCTGTACCTCGTGCTCTGAGCCACACAGCAAAGCAGCCTCTCCCCACAGTCCCCACCTCTGATGCCAGAGCACAAATCTGCACTCCATCACCCCATTGCCTTGAGCATGAATGGTCACTGGGTGGGAGGGAGGATGGAGAAGCAGGTTAGGCTTCCAGCTGGTGGGAACACCCCCATAGAGGAGCTGTTTTGGAGCCCCGCCATGGTCCAACACCCCAGTTCTTCCCCTTGCAGACTCCAGACACAGTCCCCTCTATGTGACCTAATATTTAAAAGAAGCAAGCTTCAGGCAATGGCATCTCCAAAGCTTTTTAGCTGATAGAAGTCACACCAACGAATTTTATAGTAGCCTTGTATATGTGTCTGTGTTTGTGTGAGTGTGTACAACAAGGGAAGATTAAGATGACATTATAGTACAAAACAAGAACAGCATAGGTTATTTGTTATCAAAATAATCAACAAGAACGAATATTTACTTGTTATTAATTGGAGTACTTAAAAATGGTCCTTCCTTTGTAAAAGGCATTTAATTTTCTCTTAAGCACCCCTTTTTGTGCTCAGCTTGAGCTGCCTATGCTGGTGCCAACATGTCTGGGAGCTTGGGCTATTTTGTAGACATGCAAGTGCAGGACAGCTCTAAAGAAAGAACGCTAAAGCCTCTGGCAGAAAGCACCATGTGAAGTATCCCTGAGCCAGCCTAAATTATCTGGGCCTCCCTGGAAATTCTGTGCATTAATGGAAACATATGCGTAGTTTTGTCATCCAAAAAAGAATGGATATTTAATAGTGTAAATCTTTTGCCTGGCATTTATATTTCAACACCCGCAGCAAGTTGATAAATAAAACCTCTAATGCTTCAAAATAAACTGCACTCATTTAATTGCATTTGAGATGTTTAACAGCTTTGTTGGTGCTCATTAAATAATACTTGATTCCTGGGAACACATTTGTTCAGTGTGAGCTTCCCTTGTACTCTCACAGTATATTATACTCCTCTTGAACCTTTGAAAAGTTCAAGGGAAAGACTCCCAGTTTACACAGGCAGATAAGCAAAAGCTTTGCATTCGTGGCTCCCAAGCATCACTCCTGATGACAGACCTGCTTCTTCAAGATTTCATGTCTCTGGTTATGTGTCGGGAGAAAAATTACTGATGCTTATGTCTGGGGCTACCTGTTACTATTTGGCTGGCATAGGTGAGAATGGGAAAGCGTCTCTGGTAGGCCTTGCAGAAGGACCCAAAGACAGGGAAAAAGAGACCAGAATTGAGCCTCCTACTTTTGCAATCAGCTTCTGCTTTAGCCCACTACTTTGTCACTCCTCATCCAGGTAAGCCTTACTTCCCAGTAGTACTAGACCTGGTGTGGACTACCTGTAAGGATGTACAGTGATCACACCCATTTCCATGGCCACAGATCTGTTCTGGTGCCACTAAAACACCACCACTGGATAATACCAATGAATTAAAAGTCTGCCTCTCGTAGACACAAGATGACTTAAAGTCCACCACCAGCTTAGGCAGCTCAGCAGTTTCCTGGCATGATAACTGGGAACCATCCAGGCCAACTTGGTCTTCAGTTTGAGTTGAGCACAAGGTATGAGCTCCCTCCTGGAACACTGCAGTGGGGTGCAGTAACAGCTCTGCTGCAACCCCACCCCATGTGGGGACCTCCTGCTACAGTTCCATCCTACTTGTTCCCCCACTTTCTCCATTCAGCAGAGTAGATTTAAAACAGGATGATAAGGAAAGAGACCCCACCTGCAGCGCCGCGTCCAGCTCTGGAGCCCCCAGCACAGACAGGACATGGACCTGCTGGAGCGGGTCCAGAGGAGGCCACGGAGGTGATCAGGGGCTGGAGCACCTCTGCTATGGAGACAGGCTGAGAGAGCTGGGGGTGTTCAGCCTGGAGAAGAGAAGGCTGCGGGGAGACCTTATTGCGGCCTTCCAGTACTTAAAGGGGGACTGTAGGGAAGATGGGGACGATCTCTTAGCAAGGCCTGTTGTGACAGGACAAGGGGGAATGGTTTTAAACTAAAGGAGGGTAGGTTTAGACTGGATATAAGGAAGAGATTTTTTATGCTGAGCATGATGAGACCCTGGCCCAGGTTGCCCAGGGAGGTGGTCGATGCCCCATCCCTGGAGACATTCAAGGCCAGGCTGGACAGGGCTCTGAGCAGCCTGGTCTAGTTGAAGATGTCCCTGCTCACTGCAGGGGGGTTGGACTAGATGGCCTCTAAAGGTGCCTTCCAACTTAAAACATTCTACGATTCTATGAAAGGGGTCTCTCTCTGCCTGTGGTGCCTGAAATACATCTGGTTGACACTCTACATCAAGCTGGCATGATACAGAAGAAGGAGGACTCTGGGCAGAAGCTGAGACGCATTGCTTCCTCTTCACAACACTGTCCCTACTCCCAACAACCTCTTCATGCCCTCCTTTCACTCCAGAGGGCTATGACACTAGGGATGTCGAGGCATTTCGCCCTGCATCCAGACTCAGTTGTTGGATTGTGTCTGCAGAAATCAGTGGGGCACCACTCAGAGGTGCTTCCTGCATCCTCCCTGGTGGGCTGCTGTCCATAGATCTGGGGGTGTATGTAAACAAGGAAACCAGCAAACCTGAAACCAAAGTAACATCTAGAGAGGAAGATAAACAGCCCACAGGCCTGCTTAAAGATGTTGATGGTGGTTGTGATGCCAAAAAACAGAAGGGCAAGTCAATAGAGAGCACACTGGGCAAGCCTTGGGCCAGCTGCTGGCTCTCCCAGGGATGGATCAGGACCACCCCCTCCTCCATCCCAGCACTGCAGTTTGCAAAGGACAGTGCTTTTGGTGCAAAATCCTCAGTCTATGCGGATGAAACCTGCTGTGCAGGATCACAAGGTTGTGACTCAATCCCATCCTGTCAGGGCAATAGTGTTGGGCTTCAGTTCCCCATTTACAGCTTTCATGGGACGAGAGAATAAAAAAAGAAAAAGCCAGACCAAGAAACCAGATAGCAGCGCTCCTGAGTGAATCAAATCCTCCTGACAGCTAATCTCATTTTAGTTGTTTGTTGTTGTCTCATCAAAGCCTCTCCAAGAAAGAGAGAGACAGATGCAACCCTTGTCTTTGCTCCTGCCTGCAAGGGGTCTTTCTTCTTATCAGCAAGCATTCAGAGGAGCAATCCGGAGTGGCTGAATTATGCCAACAGCTGAGAGGCAGCCCTGATAAGGATTTCCGAGCACACTGTCAGGACACTTGCTCTACTTGATTCAAACACCCAAAAAGGAAGATTTCCTTTAACCAAGGACAAAATGACTGAGCTGAAATCTTGGGGGCAGAGAAGCAACAGCGAGTTGACCTATCTGTGTGGTATGGGAGAAACTTTCTTTTTCCTCCCTTTCTTTCCATTTTTTTCCCTGTAGAGTTTGCGTTTGCTTTAAAAATGAGCTCTCATGTGCCTTCTCCAGTTGCAGCAGAGAGACTTGGCATTCCTGATATTTCAGTAGATTAATAAGAATTGTGACATGATAGAGAAAACCCGTGAGAGTTATACCTCCAGCATCACCTGAATTATACTCTGCATGTGCTAGAAAGTTGTATTTTCTACTGTGAGCTGCTTAATTCCCAAAGTTTTTTCCCCCCCTCTCTTGATGTATCTTATCACAGAGCAGAAATAAAGGAAAAAGATGGAGGTGGATGGGTCTGACAGAGCGATGCTTTCATATGGCATTTGAGAAAGCTAGCTAGCTGTTGCTGCAGGAGAGACAGAAAAGCCTTCTGCTAACAGGCGTGCAAACATTTCATCTCTTCTGGTCTCTGCTGGGTAGAGCTAACAGGCATCCTGGTTGGTCTGTAACCTACCCAGAAAACTTTGCATGAGTTAGAAGATCTTTCGAGACTTTTTTGCCCATTTCAGTGGTGTGTGTTGATATATAAGATGCCTTTATGTGTTTTTTTTTTTGTTTGTTTTAATTCTCTTCTCTGTTTTTTCCCCCTTCATTAAATAGGGAAATGTAAGACAGTTTTGGGTTTGGCTGTTTTTCCTTGTATTATGTGATGATGCCATCTTGTGGAAGTTGCTAAAAGCAGGAGTTGGAAACCAGACAGATCATACCCATATCTGCGAGTCCTGTCACTCAGCAGGAACAGGTTTGTGGGGTGGAAGAGCGTGGAGGATCTGCCATCCACACTTGGTGCATCTCAGGGGTGGAGGTACTCTGGAGTAGCTCTAGTTTGGTCCCGTGGCTGCCCTTAGCCATTATCATGCCTATCTGGGACCATACCTTTCTGGGGCAACTATTTTTCAGTTTCCATTTCAACTGAAAGGAATTCAGTTCAAGTGCTCCACAATTACCCACAACGAGGTAGCTAGGAGCGTTAACTTCAAAAGCATCCCCATTCCTCTCCCCATCCTTATTCACTCCTCACCTGAATTCACATGACAAAGTGGACACACCCGTAAAGCCTTGATAACAGGGTGAGCTGGTAAGCCAAGGGAGTCATGTGCAGGGCCTGAGAAGCCCTGGAGAGGATGCTCTCCTGTCTCCTAGTGTAGAGGGTTGTGTTATCCTCCTGGTCTGACTGGGAAGGTGTTCCTGGAACCAGGAAAAGGAAGCCGTACTAAACCTCTCTAGCTCTTGTCCCATTGGAAGAGCAGAAAATCGCCTAGTTTTCTGGACTGATACCAAGGCAGCCCCCAAGGGCTTGCTCACTCTGCTCCTGAGAGTTAAAACGTTGCTGGTAAAGCTGGGGAATCATCAGTGCTTTGGGGATGGCAAAGCAAAGGAGGAGGACGATGTTGCTGGAACAAGATACAAGAAATGGGTGAGAACTGACTGCATGATTCAGTTATTCTAATGCCATTAAGTTTGAACCTGCCTTGTTTTGGCTTGGATCACAGGCTTGGTTAATAGTTGCTGTCTTCACCAAACATTTGTTGTTTTCATAAAGCTGACTGAGCTGGTGTGGTTGCTTTCAAATCCCCTCTACTCGTTGATAGAAAGCTTCTTTGCACAAAAAGGCTGTAACAGAGCAGTAAAGCCCTAAACTGATCCCATTCCACATAGTGATGCGCTGTGTCTATTTATCGCTGAGACTCGGCAAGCCAAAACCCTGAGAGCTCCTATCAAATACTTTCCTACCTCTTCAGTAAAATATCTGTAGCAGGCTGACAGGACAGTCTGATTTTGTTGAACTACCTGTGTGTGTTAGTTGGAACTTGAACCTTAAAGCAGATATTACTTTATTGAATTGCACATAACCTATTTGCTTGTCTAACACAGATCCTTAAAAGTATTTTAGTTTCTCATCATTCACTGCTTTCAGCACTTTCAATACCGAGGCAGTAACATTCTTGTATGTTGTTTTCCATAATACATTTAATTTCTGGGCTGCCACTAGGTGAGCAAACTTTCACAGGTGTTTGCTTCTTGCTGCTGACATTTTTAGGTAACAAAAAAAACCACCCCAACTTAGGGCACTGCAAGCATCTGTGTTGATTTGATTTGCCAGCGTGGGAGGCTTTCTGTGCTTCTAACCCTAAATAACCTGGTATTGCCAGAGACAGGCTGCATGAACAGGAGTGTGGGCAGCAGGGCGAGGGAGGCCATCCTGCCCCTCTGCTCTGCCCTGGGGAGGCCGCAGCTGGGGTGCTGTGTCCAGTGCTGGGCCCCCAGTGCCAGAAGGACAGGGAGCTGCTGGAGCAAGGCCAGCGCAGAGCCACAAGGATGCTCAGGGGATGGAGCATCTCCCTGGGGAGGAAAGGCTGAGAGACCTGGGCTTGTTCAGCCCGGAGAAGAGAAGGCTGAGGGGGATCTCCTCAGTGCTTATCAGTATCTGAAGGGCGGGTGTCAGGAGGGTGGGACTGGGCTCTTCTCAGCGGTGCCCGACGACAGGACAAGGGGCACCGGGCACAAGCTGGAACACGGGAAGTTCCACTGAAATCTGAGGCAAAACCCCTTTGCTGTGCGGGTGCCAGAGCAGCGGCCCAGGCTGCCCAGAGAGGCTGTGGAGTCTCCTTCCCTGGAGCCATTCCCACCCNTTGGCCATGTTTACTTTGCTCTGTGGAGTTTCTTGTGATTGTTTGCAAAGGGTGTTGTGGCTTGTAATGAGTTAGGATAAAGTTCCCTGATGGAGAGCAGGTGAGCAGTAGGAATAGTCAGCCCTGAGAGTTTGGGAGTACAAAAGGGCAATGAGGAGAAAAGAAAACAAAAGAAAATGCTCTGAAAATGTGGATGTCTGGTTTAGACAGAGCGTGGGGAAGGACTGATACAGGCTACCCACAGCAACCAAAAAGGAGGCTGTGGCAACAACAAGTGACATGATTCCCCTGATATCAGCAGAGACAACACCACACAGACTGCAGTGCTCTTTGGTTAGATTAGGGCTACATCTAGATGGAGGTTTAGCAGCAATTTAAGAGGTAACAAGGAGCACTAGAAATCAGTTGTCTGCAATACTTTTTATAGGACTGGCCCAGCAAACCCATGTTCTCCTCCTAAGCAATGTCTGCTTGTAGGTCAGGGTTGGCATTGCCTGTGGCTATTCGTCACCAGGAGCTTGCATGTGGCTGCTCTGTTTTGGAGGGTGCTCATCACTTATGAGTAATGAGAGCATAAGTGATGCAGAAAGCTAGGGCACTCAAGGCCTTCCTTTAGTTGCCTTAAAATGCTTCATTGCTCCACTTATGAAATTAACTTTAACAAGCAATTAGGGCCACAAGCCAGAATGAGAAGAGAATGGTAAAACATGTATAGAAGATTTAGGTGTGTTTAAGTCCCTATGGCTGGATGATGTCCTTCCTGGAGTGGGTAAGGGTTTGAGGTGATGATCTCCGAGTTGATGGGATTTACCTTCAGGAGCTGGGGACAGGCTCTGCCCCTCTGCTCACCAGTCCCTAACAAGAAAAAGAGGCGGTTCAAGGGAATCGTAGATCAGTCTGTGTAACTTCGTTTGCTGGAAGAAATTAATTAGTTATACAGTTTGCAAAAGTCTAGAGAGTAACAAGAAAATTGGAAAGAAATGGGTTTATCACATTAGACTCATATAAAACTGATTATTTTTTTTTTGTATGAGGTTATAGTTGGCTCAAGGAGAGAGCAGAAGATCCTTCCTTTGAATTTTGATGGGGTTACGATAGTGTCCTAAGTGATATTCTTGTAAGGAAGCTCATGATAGTAGTTTGCAATGGACAGTGAAGCTGGCTTACACTCTTCCCAGAGCTGCAAGGGACTGAAGCTGGCTGAAGACACTCAGGTGGGGAATTGGCCATACCGAGATAGATCCTCAAAGTGTGCTGGGAGAGTGTTTGATCTCATCCCGCTGCAGTCACTGGGTCTGAGCCAGGGGCTTCCTAGTGCCTGGGTCCAAAAAAAGGGGAGTTTTAAGTCCTGAAAGCCCTGCTAAAATGAAGTGGGAGTCTTGGCACCCGGAATCGGAATTAGGGACTTTAACGCCAGATCTGCCTATGACGGCAAACTCTTGAGGTTTCTTATCTCGGCACATGGGACAGCACCACAAGAGGTTGCGTATGGTTTGTGTGGTTGTGTGAAAGGGCAGGATCATGGCTACAACATGCATTTGGGCCTGAATGTGGTGCAAACAGTCCCAGCTGTGGCACAGCCTTATAGTGTCTCTTCTCTGGGATGCCACCAGCTAGGACCTGTTGATCAGTATGTTACAAGATGAAGCCGTGGTGGCCCATCTCTGCTTCCTTCAAAGACCACACCTGCCTTCCCCTACTGCAAAAATGCCTGCATGTAGCCCTGCGATGCCAGAGACCAAAGAGCCTCAGCCTGTGACCTCCATGGCCATGCGGTCTGTAGTCCTCCAGGAACAGGTCCTACTCGGGGTGGTGTTGTGGTTGGTGCAAGGCAGAGAATTACAACTTACTGACTGCCAGGACAAAGATGGCAAAGATACCAATCACCTGCCAGAGGCGCAGCCCCCAGATCACCACCGTCTCCGAAGTGACAGGGTCCGGTTTCTTTTTTGGGGGTTCTGTGGTAGCCTGGGAAAGAGGGAGAAAAAAAAAAAAAGAGAAATGTGGTTGAAGATTTGCAAGGGTCCCTAAAACAGTCAGAAGGGTGCCAATAGCACAGGAGGTGGTGGACCCCAGTTTACTGGCTCCCCAACAATTTGGAAATCTTTGAGGAATAGAGACTTCACTAAAGCTTGTATCTGAAGTTTTGCCATTTTTAAATTTATCTGAAGCATTGCCAATCTTCATGACTACAAAGCAAAATTTTTTTTTACGTTATTCCTTAAAGTCCCAGCTTTTTCTAAAGAGCCCATCTCCTGGGGTCAGGAGGAAATTTCTTACATTTTGCACTCCTGTCTTTAAAAGCTATTTTTTAAGACTCAGCCACAAAGTACAACATGGCTTTTTTTTTTCTTTTTTGAAAAGACGTCTTCATGAGTTGCATTGCAGTTGTATCTGCTCTGCTGGGGCTAGATGAGAAGGGAAGGAGGAAAAGAGCTAAACTTCGAAGCGCAATGAGAACCAGCTGTTCCGTAAAGATGGGGAGCTGAAGGGGACCACGTAAACAGCAGGGCAGGGGTCTCACCAGCAACACCCCATCCCAACACGCCCAAACAAGGGGAGCAGGGCAAGCCCAGGGTGGCAGCCAGGGTGAGCGGAGAGCCCAGGTCACCAGACATGTCCATAGTGATGGGGCAGGTTCAAGGGTCAGCAGAGCCCATGGCCAGGCACATGCAAGGCCGTGGTTCAGGCAGGGGCCCAACACCAGAGCCTTGGCTTAAAGCAGCTCCTACTGGACAGGGATCAGCCCTTGTGCTATCTCACAGCTGGCCCCAGCAGCCCGACCTCCAGGAGGGAAACACTTGTTTTTCCACCTTCTTTAACTGCACAGCGACTTCCACAGCCTACAGCTACCCCACTGCCTGAAGGAGCAGTGCAGGAAGGGACCAGGTAGCTGTTTGTTCTGCCTTGGCCCCACTAGAGCTGCTATAGGAGTAGAGGGTTTGTCTGCTGGGCAGAGATGGCCCTGGCCAAGCCTGGCTCACCTGCCCTGCAGGCAGGGCTGGCTCTGGGTCTGCTACAAGAAAAGAAGTGAACCTTGTCTCCAGTTGTCCTGCTGTGGAGCTCCTCCAGGCATGTAACTCTGTGTGGGCTCGTGTTTGGACACGGATGTCTGCATGCTCTGAATGTCTGCACTCTGATGTTGCCTTAACACACATTTCTAGACAGGGAATACTCCTCTGCAGGGGAAGAGGACTCCAAAACTTGAGTAACCTGTAGTTCTGTGGTGGTGCTTCACGGCTCCTTGGCTTTAAAGATGTGAGTAGGGAAGGATTCAGCCTTAAATATGGGCATCTAGTCTTGTCTGAGGTGTTGTGCAGTATCCTCCACCTGCTCACCCAGCAGGGCACAGGTCTTACGCTGTGGCATACGTGCCAGCTCCTGACCTCATGTCAGATACTGTAGGACATCTCAAATGGCACTAGACTTCATAGCAATTTCACAGCAGTGACTTCATCATCCATAGGTATGAAACAAAACTGGGACATCTCATATCTACACCTTGCACTGTCTGCCTCATGTCGACTGAGCATCCCCTACCTCAGTTTCCCCACTGGTAAGACAGGATCATCGCTGCTTCCCTACTTTTGCCTTGAGATATTTTGAAGGGAAATGCCACGTGGATTTGATACAGGGACAGATACTAGATCTCATTTATAAGTTGACAAAGGACACTTTATTTAAATCCATTATACTGGGGAATGAGGAGTTGATGGACCCTTGGAGGGTTCTACAATGTGCAGGGGCAGAAATTCCCATATGGCACATGTTGCTTTAACCCTGTAAAGTTGTGTCGGAAAGCACAGATGTCAGATTTTTTGAATTGCAAGGGAAAATGGTTAAGAAATGGTCATTCTTGGCTAGAGGCTCCAGTTCTGTAGCCAGAGCTCTAATTCTCACAGCTCCAGCAGAATGAGAGGTTCACAGCAGAAAGGAGAATATACCGTAGGGAGATTAAACAACACAGAAGGCATCAAGAAGTTGAGATTAAAGCTTAGACCAGGGATCCTATAGCTTTTTATATATATATATAAATAACAATAATGAACAAACAGCTGTTTGCAATGAAGACTTTAGGTAACCTGTATTTGCTGAGAGCCCTTGCGTTACTTGAGAACACATTAAATGTGTAGAGACAATCCAGTTGTGCTCTGAGTCCAGGAGAAAGGTTCTGGCTTCTCTCATTTTTGCCTTCACGTGAATAAACCATGAGACTGCCTGCTGGCAAGGTGGTGCTGGTTTTATGGTTTTTTATGTTGTAGTTTTCAGGTTCCTTTTATACTTTCATGCATATATACAAATATATGCATATTGTGATCTAGAAGATAATTTTTCTAGGAGACATGATACCAAATGTCTTGGTTCCTTAAAAATATCTTTATTTTCAAAACTAAATGGACTTTTCCCAGCATACTTTTTATTTCAATCTGTATTTGTTTTGAGGAAGTCAGGTTTTAGTAATTTTCTCCATTAAATTAGTCTTGAAATGAATTTGTAATTAATTAAAACAAAACATAAAAGAACTGAGAGTTCTGAGGGTTTTCTTCATTCATGAACAGTACCTTTTTTAAGCAGTCTTGCTTCTATATTTTGAGTCAGTAATGACAAGTTTGACTAAAGCAACCTGCTCTTAAATTGTCTTGTAGATGTCACATTAAGCCTGGTTGTCATTCAGAAAAGCACTGCTTAATCAGTTATTCAAAGATCTCCTTGTTAGATCAAATTAAATTCTGTGGCTTGTACTGTATCAAAGGTCAGATCATGTGATATGTTTAGTGCATATCTTCAAAAACAGAAGGGATTTGGCTAAAGAGGGGGGTATGTCTGATGCACCAAGAACAACGCTCTAATTTCCAGCTCCTGAAAAGGCTCTAGAGTTGAAGTGCAAGGGAGAAATGAGAAAACAGGTGGAGAAAATGGAATAATAGTCATGAGAGCCTTGTCTTTTGAAGATGGTGATGTCAGCTTTCCTTATGAGGTTTAGTGCTGATTTGGCTAGTCCTTCAGATGAGGTGAATTGCAGCCTCAGCTCCACTATGGAGTAGACCTTCAACATCTATGGGAGACCCTGGGTCAAATAGCCTAACAGTTACCTGGTAGAAGAAATTTCTCTGGAGTGACCATTTAGATGGAAACGGGACGTGGACCTGATTGCCTCCAGAGTAGCTAGGTGTCGGACAAGCAAGGTACTTAAGTATCACTGCAGATCCAGTCCCTAGTTCTTGTGCGCCTCAGTTCCGCATCTCTGAAATGGGGCTGAACATGTTTCACAGGCGTTAAGAGGACAAATGTTACTAGAGAAACAGGTTGCCTGGACCAACTCCTGTGGTCCCAGTGCAGTGATGGTATGGCAGGCTCACACATACCAACAAGGAGCACCTATTCTCTTGGCTGATGGCTTAGAAAATCAGAGGTTAACCACCCTCCCTTCCAATGAACTTCATGTTATGATGCGTTGTGGTGCAGGAAATCATAGAGTTAATGTGACCTTTCAGAAGGGTTGTTCGTAAAACACCTTTGTTGCCTTATATCTGAATGTAGGACCTGATCTGAATTGGCCATGGCCTTTTCACAGAAGCTGAAAACACTTCATTTCTTAAAAAAAACCCAAACAAAAAACCCCAAACCCAAAACAAAACAGATGATAAAAAAAAAAAACCCAACCCCCTCCTAAACAGGCACATCTGACTCCCTGCAGTGCCCTTCTCTTCTCAGCCCATGAAAGTGCTGTTAAAACACAGCCGTAATGGATACCACAGAGTGAATTGGAGCTGGAACTGCTCTCCAATTACTTGCCTATTTGTGCAATACAAACCATATTTTAGTCTCTTCCTAATGAAGGTTGCTTCCTGCCGTGTCTGGAGTGCTTTGCCTCCCAGGGGCATCCTATTCAGAATCCATCTGTGGTGAATAGGATTGTTGTCTGAGCCGGTCTCTTCCAAGCTCTCTTGGCTACTCTGCACCACCCGGCCGCACCTCATTGCGACTTGTGACAGCACCCTTCTCCCATAGTGCAGGGGCTGGCCAAGGGGCATACAGTGTGCAGAAAACAGAATTGTTACAGGTGAACTAAGGGAGAAAGAAAGACTGGCCAGAGTGGTGTAGTCTTGTAGAGGCATCTGGGGCAACCAAAGAGGTGGGAATCTATGATACTTGACACTGAATGATTTCTCTTTTCAACTGCAGGGTTTCTTTCTACCCCTTACAAAGCATCCAGCAATAAAGAAAAGAAATTGAAGAAACTGCAGTAGACAGCAGCCCTGGGGAGGGCTCAGGGCACTGGTTTAGATTCAGAAAATGTTGTCTAATTAGAAGTGCTGACCCCAGAGATCTAAGTTTACTTCCTTCCTTGGATTCAGCTTTCCTTACTTACTACTGATCCTGGAGTTAACCTCTATGGTAGCCTCAATCCGATTCACAGGAGGTACTTCATTTGCAGTAGCTGGCATGATTTTGCCATCTTGTGAAGCTCAGCTCTCCAAAGAATGGGGCTTTTCTTCCAAACTTGTCTCTGATGGGCAACTGGGAAAGGGAGCCAGATATAAAGAGGAAAACTGGTGAGAAAAGGAATTTGTGGGGCTTCTGCTGGAACTCTTCATATCTTTCTAAGTGTACATCAAGAACGGAAAAGAGAGAGGAGACAAACAGGGACGTAATAGGTGTTAGTTCTGCCAGGGTTATGCCAGCTGGGAGCAGAGGTGAAGGGATAGCTCTGTAGATGGCTGGAGGTTTAAGGCTCTAGACAGTCTTAGGAGCAAGTCCCCAAGGGACCTAACGATAGTGCAGGGAGGGGAGCTGCAGCTCTGGAGGTTATCACACATGTACTGCCAGCTCAGCCAAGCCTTGCACGTTGCCAATGGTCCTTCCTTCTGTCTGCTTTGCTGTGGCACTTGTAGGCCTGTCTTGTACACAGCAACACAATGTTCCATGCTTTCTTGACTATGGTGGAACACTCAGTGTGCGTGGTGGTGGTCTGCTATGAAGAGCCCCAAGACAAGAGAGAGGCTGTAGCATTTCTCTACATCCAAGAAGTGTGTTTTCTCATGATGTTCTGCTCTGAAGGGAGCTCGTTGGTATATTCCCTGTTTACAGCTGCAGAGAGCAACCCCTTGTGGGTCATGTACCTGGTTCCCTGTCTCATGACCAGCCTTGGGGTATGTCATGCACCAGAACCTGAAGATCTTCAACAGATTGTTTTACTTTACAGTTAATAAGTAAACAGCAATAATCATAAGCATCGTGTTGTCGAAGAATCCAGAATAAAATAAAGTAGAAAAGGATGCAAACTGCAGATCTTAAGGTAAGGGACAAAGAACCCACCTTCAGCTCCAGAGCTTGGAAGTGACAGTACCGGATTTCTACAGCACACACAGGTTTTGAGTCCTGAATGCTGCCCTCTGTGCCTGTCTCCTGCAAGACTCAAGAGTGGGACGTGTTCATTTCTTTGTGTGACTTTTGTATAGGATTGACTCTGCAGCAGCAGAACCATTGTAATAAGAAGCAGCAAACCGACGTCAGAGTCTGCATTGACAGGGGTAGGCACAGAGCTGTGGGGTCAGACATCCTTGCCTCTCTTGCCTGCCAAACCTTCCAATGTTAGTCTCTTTGCTCTGGGGATCTCAAAGCACTTGTTGCACCATCCTTGTTCAGCAGAAGTAATATTCCCAGTTCAGAGTAGAGTAGCTGAGATGGGCAATTAAAAAAAGTATTCTCAAGATCATGGCACAGATCAGTAGCTCTCTGGGAAACGGGATGGACTGCACGATCCGCCTCTAACTGCTGCGTGATTTACATAGAAACCTTCACAGAGATGGAATATGTAGTAGGCATTATTTTGATGTTTAAATATTCTCCAGTCTAAGTCATGCAGGAATGATGAACAAGCTGTTGGACTAGTAAGAAGATGGGAGAGATGTAAATAGATAAAGGATTTGCTGACATATTGGGTGCTGCAGCAATGGTGTGCCTCAATAGGAGGACAGCCTAGGACTCTGAATCACTGTAGAAGCATGTACTTACCATCAGTAGCAGTGACTGGAGCACTTGCTACCAGTTATGGACAGTTGTGGAGGAAGTTGTGGATGAGGAACAGCATAACCTTAAACAAGGCCCAGCTTACATTGGAGGGAAGAAACACCAAGGTTGAAGATCTCTGCTGCCTCCCCTGGTTTCACAAAAGCTCTTGATGTGAACCAGTATATAAAGTAGCAAAGTATATTGCATACTTAAGACGAAAGTGCAAAGGAAAAAGGCATGAAGCAAGACTGGTGCAGAGTCTTGACCATTCGTGCAGATACTTTGGTTTAATCACTGATCACTGTAACTTTTCTTCATATTCTTGGAGTGAGCATTTAATGCTAGGGCTGAAATATGCAGTGAAATTACTGTAGTGTAATGGCCAAGCTACCACAGCTTATAAATTATCGCGTATAAGCTGATCTACGGCCACCGCCTGTGGGCGTGCACTGGGACTCAGTAGCAGATGTCTAAGTTTGCATTACTACACATGCTGACCAGACAAGGCGTCCAAACTCTTAAGTGGATTGAAAGATGCAACGCTGGCCCCCATCTGGTCCTGTTAGCTTTGGGAGAGAACACGTATGGTGGGGGGAAAAAAACATCTTAATGAAAGTAATTCTCAGTAGCTTCAAGAAATGGGAAGCGCTGATTTGTGCTTGGCAATAAATACCAGGATAACAGAATCATTGGGTCGGGGACAAAAGGAAAAGATGTGAGGAGGTGAAATGCAGCAGAGATGAAACTGGGACATGGTGATTCTTATGTAGCCCTGATGGGGGGGAAATTCTAGTTCCATCAAGGGTGAACTTGGGCCCTTGGCCACCAGTGTGGTCCAGAAGAGGAAGATGGACAGATGGATGAAGAGGTTACATTTGGTATGAAGACTACCAGCGTTGCTTTATCTATGCAAAGCAGCTGCACTAAACAAAAGACTCTGGATGACTGGAGGCAGTAAAGAAGACTTCTCCAAAAGATACCAGGCTTCAGAGGAGTCCTCTTTAGGTGAAGAAAGATGTTAGGAACACAGAAAATGCAGGCAAGAAGCAGCATTAACAACACTTGGGTAACAAGTCAACAGGGAAAGACTTTTGAAGGCAAGCAGACGAGAAGAGAATATATCAAAGAAAATGATGTAAATGACCCTGAAATGAGCCTCACTGCAATGTTGCTACTACTTAGTTGTCTGGGCAGTTCCTACAGGAATATGAAAAAGCTGGGGCTCCAGGAGGAAAAAGAATTGAGCAGAAAGGTGTAATAAGCAGGCTCTGGGCTGAAAGAGTATATAAACCTGTTATATGATTATAGCTTAGTTTAGGCTACTAAACGGAAATGTAAAGGAAACAGTGATGTAGGTCTTGGTAAATATTCCATGTAACATTTATAGAAGACCTGCACTCTCTGGAGCAGCAGTTGGAAAACAGGCAGAGTACAACACAGTGCCTAAAATAGGATTAGACTGCTAAGTTTAGGGAAATGAAACCAACTCCTAGCCAATACCACTGAGTATTGTGACCAAAGAGGGACTGTGGACTGGGGTGTCTCTTGCAGCTCCTTAGTCTCTGACTGCATTGACTACATCTCCCATGGAACCTGAGGCACCCAGATCACTTGTTGATGCCAATACTGTAGATGAGCATTTTTGTGTCTTAACCTTCAGGCTAAATCTCTCCCTCTAAAGAAAATGCGTCTATCTTTACTTAGGTGCTTAAAAATAGGTGACACAAGTAATTAAGCCTGAGCTATTTATTTTGAGGTTATTTATGACAGAGAAAGAGGCACTTACATAGGGCTGTTCATCCCATTGAGGAAACTCATCTCTATCTGATGAATAAATTATTGTTTCTCATCAGTGATTATTAGTGGAGCCTACAGTGATGAGCTCAGATTTGGGTGTCCATTTTTCTAGATCCCCAATTTAGAGCAGGTAAATCCCACCCTTGACATCCAGTTCTTTGTTTGATGTCTGGGAACAGCAGCAGGGAAGAGAGACAAGGGGATTTGAGGATGTTCTAGAGATCAAGTGGCTCCCTGGAAGGAACTGGAACAGGGACCGGTGGCCCATTACTGCCATGTGCTTTGGCTTTCCAAGGACTCAGACCCTATAGAGCTGTCTGGGGCGGGGGGCAGATCTAGAGTAGGAGACCAGGCTGGACCATGTCCGCAATACCCTGGCCTCTCTTCTGCTTTATCACCCACCGTGGTGGGTTGCCCTAGGTGTGGAGGCACAACATCTGCTTCCAGTGAAGACTGGGCTGTGCCAAAGACTTGGCACCCAAGCCCTGCTGGATGGCATGTCCCCAGCTGCGGTGGAGCCCAGGCATATCTCCCCCATCCCAGTGTGTCTCAGACTAACTGAAGAAAGGATCTCTATGTTTTGTGCCGGCATCGCCTTTGCCGCTTCTCCAAGTGCCCAGTGAGGGCTGGGAGGAGGCAGAAACCACTGTGTAAAGAGCTGGATCTGAACTGATGTTGGACGCTCAGGGCTGTAAAACATCAACTAAACCCCAAAGCATTAAATCATTCCCAGGCAAGTTGCATTTTCAGGTCAGAACAGTTTGACACTGTCTCTTCTAACTTAAAAAAAAAATATAAAAATTCATTATTACTTTGTTTCTGATTCATTTCAGGCAGGCAGAAGCTGTCAGTGGTGACAGGGGGGAAGCAGAGGTGGAAGAAAGAGGGGAAGCACAGTAGAAGAAGAGATAGCTGCTGGAGACAGGAGTTTTATTCACTTCATTGAGCAGCAGAAAAGAAAAATTGTAAAAGACACTGCTTTTCAAGGTCTTTTGCTTAAATGCCCCTTCTAATTAGGCTCGACTGATGTTGCTGCCTTGCTTGCAGCATGGCTGGGCTTTGAAAAATTAATAATGATTACTCCTAATTGCATTTGATTACACTTATCTAAAGGCCACAGATGGTTGGGGAGGACTGAGCTTCAAATAAATGCACATGCACACTCTCTCCCTTCCTCTCCTTCCAAGTAACAAGGAGGAAAGGGACAGTCTGACGATGGACCTCCATGCAGGCAAAACTTCCTTGGTGAGGCCATCAAAATCCTCTGCAGTAGCAGGGAAACCCTGGCAGGCTCCAGATGCAACATTGAAAATACAGTCTTGATAATTGATCTGTGGCTTCAGAGGTCAAGGGCTGATATAATAGGATTATGTATTTAGGGAAAAAAAAAATGGATCATAATGACTGAATTTAAGTGTGATAGCTGATAAACCTAGTAGTGTTCATTATGGTACAGATCTATCTGTTGCCCTGGTCGTGAGGCTTGCTTGTGCCAGGGCTGCTCCTGGGCTGGCCAAAGGTCACCTCTTGTGGTCTCAGACCTCCAGCCTCCCTTGTTCCCAAGGGGAACCTGATTTTTTTCCATACCTGTTCATGGCCCTGTTAACAATAGCTTCAGATTGAACCCTGATGCCTCATTTCATCTGAGAATGATAGCAGTTATACAATAGCCTCTCTAGCATAGCTGTAGCATTTAGGATAGTTGTTTATTAGTAGAGGCAATAGGTTTAGTTATTCATGCAGTCTCTCTGCAAATAATGAAAATGCTCTGAGAGCATGTCTAAGTTTTTCCATAATGTTTATGTGGGTTTGTGTCTTGGAGGGTCCAGTGACTTTGTCCAGTAACTCTGTCCCTCTTTCTTGAGCCTGTCTCCTCAGACAGACCATGACAAGGAATTTCCCAGAAAACAGCTTTTGTAATTTTCTATAATATTTTGAATCCAGCTGACCCAAAATACTGGTATCTTCCTTAAAGATACCACTCTGAAAGCTAACACCTATCTCTCAAATCATTATGTGTGTTGCTTGTGTATGACCTCCTGAACTATTATTTTCTTCTTTGTTCCTTTTATTATCAGCTATTGAGTTAAATCTATGGATCCATGGAAAATCAGCTTCAGGAGTCCACTGTAACTACCCAGTAATTTCACCTGCTTTCATTGAAACTCCAGTCACACATGAGTATTTTTAGATTACTGCATACAGCATCACATCCATCACATTAATTTGGAGGCTACAAATGAGGGTCACTTGAGCCCGACAATATACAGCTAAGTGTAGTATAAACTCCACTTAACACCCTGTGTATCAGATATATCATTTATCTATGTGGCAATTTGAAAGTGGAAGGTCTTGGAAAACATCTGAAAGTGTTTAATTAACCCCTCACTTTTTCTAAATGGCCTTCAATTTATCTTGCAGTGATCTTCTCACCCAACTGCATCAGAATCTGCCTTTGCTCCATTGAAGCTATTCATAACTAGTAGAAAAGATTAGAGTGCTTTTGGTTTGGGGCTTTTTTTTTTCCCCTAATCTCAAGTCTGTGTTGCAGCTTTTCCAAGGAGTCCAAGCTAGAATGACAGAAGATCAGACATATCTTTATTTTTCTTGCTTTCTTGGTAGAGATAAGGGGCAACTCTTTCTGGTCTGATAAAGCTTCTGAAGAGTTTCTTTTCCGTGACTTCCAAGGACAGAGTTTCACTTCCCGAATGAGAAGCTGCAAACTTCAGTCCAGAGACCAAGAGCTTAATAAAGGTCTGACAGATGCAGCATTTGACTCAATAAGGAGATACCTGACTAAACCACACACTACATCCCAAACACGTGATGTACCTTCCCACCTCGGTGTCCAGCTTCACCATCTCTTAAGAGCTGACCTGATGCAGCTTATCCTGACTGTTTTCTCCATGAGGAATACATTACACCTGGGGTCAGAGCACCCTGTGATAACCTATGGGGCTGATGAGCCTCACCTTCACCCAAAGAAAGTGGACCCCTGCTATAAAACAGTAGATAGCGCCAAAGTCCAGTTTTCAGATTGCTTTTGTTGTTGTTTGTTTGTGTCTCTCTAGCCTGATCCTCTCCTTCAGAGGTCTGCAGACAGACAGAAAGGTTTATAACAAAGAAGAAAATGTAGGTAAATCAAATGAGGGTTGATAAAAGCCTTGGGATAGGAATTAGAAGATAATTATATCAATTAGGAACTTAATAATGAACCATATGAGGTGAATGGGCAAATGCGATCTATTCCAGCTGGTTTATCAGTCCTTAGTATCAATAAAATGGCTCAAATAAGCAGAGACTTCCCTGTGCTTTCCCAAAGCAAAGTCTTGATGGTTTTCCTGTTATGCTGCAGAGTAGTCTATGCCTTAAGCTGATTACAAAATAGTCATAAAACATTATGGTGTTAATTTTCAGCCCTGGCCCGAAAGAGGGCCGAATCTAAGCGATGGGGTTTATTTTGGCCTTCATAAGAGGAAATTTCTGTTCTAGATGCACTGGAAATATTGATGTTCCTCCCTCCCTAACTTGTCCTAGTTCTGTTTCCAGGGTGTCCCTTGGGCATGTCGAAGATCTGATGGACAAAACCAGTAGTCGTATGAGCTGTACTGTCGCCTCATCCCTCCTTCCCTGTGTAAGCTGCCTGCTTCTTGAAACGCATACTTAATCCTAACTGGGACTCTTGAACAAATGATGGGGAAGGTGGAAAGCTAAGGAATGGGCCAGTGCTGTATGCATTTCATGTAATGGGTATTATTTTATGGGAGCTAAATGCATTGTCTGAGCAGTCCTGTACAAAGGGGAGAAAAAAGCCAAAGCCGTGCTCTCGTTCTTCAGTCTCCTCAACGCTAGAGCATTGGTGGGATGCCAGAAAAGAGCCTTTTCCCGTTCTTCTGGACATTTATCGAGCACCTGCTAATGTCTGAGCATGCAGATGCATTTTAAAGGTCAGGATATGGAGGCACTGAGGGGTGCCTAGGTAGAGCTACATGGGTGTGTATCTTCATAAACCTGTAGAAACTAGAGTTGAACTTTGGCAAGGGGCTCCTGGGGAAGAGTCCACAGCTCCGGATGAAGTGCAGGAGGTCTCTGCATCGCACCTTACAGGAGGGCTCCTAGTGCATTGAATGGGGCAGTGGCCAGGGCAGCCCACAGTGCTAATTCCAAATTTACCCAGTGCCAAGGTAGTTTGCTAATCCTTGGACAGTTAAATTTCAATCTGAGGGACTGAGAATTCTTCCAAAAGGGCTGTGAGGGAGGAAAGGTTTTGTCAATGCAGTCAGATTCAATAGCCAGAGGCTTTTATTGCCTCTTCGCTCCCAAGTGGAAAGTGCACATGAATCTGTACATTTGAAAACATTTAAACACCGTTAAACAAGAGCTGCCTCTTGTTTCTTTGCTTCTCCTTACTGTGTGGCTTTTTTTGGTTTCGGTGGGATTTTAATATTTTTTTTTAGCTCATTGAAATGCTCTGATGTCCAGCCCCTTTGACCTTCTCTCTGTTTGCTTTGGTGGGCTGGCTTAGCATGAATTGAATTATTCAGGATAACTACATTGTATAATTATTTGAAGTAAAAAGTCCTTGCAGAGCTTCGGAGTAGATGTAATGTATCTGATATAGGCATGATGTAATTCATCTGCTTTTAGAAATGCAGAAGCTGACTGTTCATCTAATCTCATTTTTGGATACCTGGTAGTTAACCTGTGTGCAGCTTGTGCTTCCAGATGAGATATTTTTCCTCTGACGTACTGTAAGAAGTCAAGCTTTGAGGAAAGTCTGGTGTAAGTAAAGCAGACCATAAAATTGCACCTGTTTTATAACAATTTTCGTAGTTTTGCCATTTATCTTTGTTTTGCTTTGCATGAGGACAATTCCTGTAAAGTGTGTGTCTGTGAAACATAATGAAAGGGAACATCTTCCTGATGGGGTGGATGCTGTGTCTGCACGTCACCCTGGCTTCAGCGAAGCGTGCTTCGTGAAATGTGCACTGTAAGAGAAAGTTCTGCCTCACTTGTCCCCTTGAGAGCCGCTGTAGGCTGAACAGCTTCGAAAAATGTCAAAAATGCCTCCAGCAAAGCGTGTGTGAGTTTGTAAGGGAGCTTTAGGTTCCTGTTTGCCTTGCTGGGGATGTTATGTCGTGGTCAGATAGGATGAGTTGGGAGATCCATTTGAAAAATCCTAAATTAAATAACTTTGAAATGGGACAACCAGAGGGTCAGGGCAGAAGATGGGCCACGGGGCGGGGATATGAACTCAGCACAGTTGTCATTGGCTCTGATATGTTGGTGATGAACTGCTAAAATCTGCAGACCAAAGGCTGCAGAGATCAGCCCTGGCTCGGTGCGAGGCCAGGTGAGGGGCAGGGCAGCCAGGGATGCAAATTTTAAAATGTCGGGAAAAAAAATAAAATCTTTTCTTATGCTAGCCCATCAGAGCCCTCAACATAGCTATGCCTGCACAGATGCATTTTTGAGCAGTTTAGCTAAACCCAGAAATCTGAGCAAAGCAAGCTCTGCTGCAAGAACACGCTGCTCTTTGGCACCGCATCTCTGGGGCTCTGCCTCTGGACCAACGCAGCAGCTGCCTCTGATGGGGCTCAGACCTTAGAAAAAGTGATGAAGAGGTTGAAAATGGCTGGGCTGCCAAATTTTTGGCAGCTGTAATTGTGGGGGGCTGTCCTTCCAGATAGGACTCTCGCTTCTGAAACTGCTGGCAATAAGTTATGACTGCTGCCAGGCCACAGACCTGGGTTGTGAAGCTGCTTTTCCCTCCTGGCTCATCCCAGCTGTGCTGTAGGGAGCTGGGGCTATGGAAACACAGTCATCCTCAGGGGAAAGCTCTGAAACTGAGCTGTGGGTGAGGAACAGCACCTCAAAAGTTAACATTTTTGCTGAACTAGGGGAAATGAGGAAAGGCAGAAGAAAAATGCAGCCCAAACATTTAACTTGGGCAGGTACTTCCAGGGACAGGATCACCTGGGTCATGCCTGGTCCTTCTCCGTTTTCCCCCGAGTCTCTGATGTGGGGCACTTGTTGGACACACAGTACTGGGCTAGAAAACGCTGTGCGGTGACTTTGGCCCTTGGCACTGTGTCAAGCTCTCTTTGGGGCTTAAAGCAGCCCTTAAATGCTGACTGTCCTCAGCAGCAACTATTGGCATTTTAAAAGCACCTTCCTTCTTGGGCCAGGCCTGCAGAAAGCAACAAGCATCCCCCAAAGATGCCTGTAACTCCTTGGAGCCACCTTAAATTCCCTGCTGTCTGCCCTACCTGTCCTCCCTGGGTAACATGCATGGAGAAAAACATGATTTCTGGAAGCCCCGACCCCCCCAGTCTGTACAGAAAGTTGTTCCTTACCTCGATTAACTGTGCCATGGCAGCTCTTGAGCAGGACAAGAAGAGGGAGGAAGACCTCACCCAGGAGAGAGGATGCTGCAAGGGTGGATCCCACGCCATCTTCTCTTCCCGGTGTATCTCTGACTTCTGCACTGTAGCCCAAAGCAGGGGAGGTTATGAATAACCCAGCCAGCTCTCAGCAGCGTTCAGCGTTCACCAGAAGCAGTCGCGTGCTGTCCTGGCCCTTCTTTACTGCCTTCCTTTCGAACTCAGCAGCCACAGAGCTGACGCAGGGGAGTCATTAATTAATTAGACTGGTGTCGCTTACAGAGTGTTCTGCTGCTCCTCAAGCTGGGCTTCATGAAGGGGGGGATGCAGGGAGCAAAGTAGCAGTCAGAGCTCTCGCTGCTCCCCCAGAGGAAGGTGATTCACTCATTAACACACTGGCTTTGCTTTTTTTCTTTTTTTTTTTTTTTTTTTTTTTTTTTTTTTTCTTTTTTTTTTTTTTTTAACAGCTGTCTGACTGATTCCAGCTCTCTTGTTCTTGTTTTGCTCCTGGCCTGTTGAGAGAACTCTCTTCCCCTAATGAAAAAGGGCTGTAAGCCAAGCTGATGCATCATCAGCATCGTAGCTACCCTACGCTAGCGGAGTCCAGTGTTACTAGAGACGAGTATTTGACATCTCGGGATCTTAAAAGCATCTTTTACCTCTGAAGGATCTTGTGGATGCGTTGTTACAGTCTGCAACTTCACCCGGACTTGATCCCTGAAGGGAGCTGAAGGCAACTGGGAAGAGCATGTGCATAGCCTGCTGTAGAAGGTAAAGCTGCAGGGCCACCATCTCCAGCTCAGTGCTGCTCGAGGGGCTCAAGAATATTATCTGAATCAGACAGGTAGGGAAAATGCAGCTTGAGGGGTCTGAGGGGACATGGGATTCTCAGCTGGACTGTCCTTCCACCAAGTAGCAAAGAATATCTTCAAGCACAGAGTGAAAAAGAGAGTCAGGAGGAGAGTGACTGGATGAACCAGGTTTACTGTATTCTTCCATACTCATAGGTTTTTGTAATATTCTTTATTGGGAGAAGCCTGGGATTTCAGGCAAGAAAACAAGAGATGAGATCTGGGAGGATCTAGTCGTCTCTTCTGCTACTGCGTCCTCGCGCTTTTAGAGACATAAGCACAATTTCAGGAAAAATACCTCCACAGCAAATTGTTATTTTACAAACTCAAACAGTCAGGCCAAGCTTTAAGGTTTGCATTACTGATCAGATTGTGAAGATGAGAGGAGGGTGGAACGACGCCAACACGCGCGTCTCTTTGGTGAAAAGCGGCCGCTCAATCCTCTGCTGCGTTGGCGCTCGCTGCAGGCTTACAGGGTGACTGTTAGCTGCTGCCTTCCCGCACGCGAGGCGATGGGGAAACGGTGCGCTCAGAAATTCGGTATAAGAATCGGGTGCGATGGAAAGGGAGTGCAGGATGCTGAGGGCTCAGCAGCAGACAACAGACGGTGGCAGCATCGAGGCATGTGCCTCAGAAGTTGTGCAGCTTGGTCCTCCTTTCCCCAGTGAAAATCCAGTCTGGGGCTCTGGGATCCTAAGCAGTGGATCTGAGCTGGTTTTAACGTTTTTCAGCTTGATTTCTTAAGGAAATGGGGCTTTTTGGCTTTTGCTTGCCCCTCTCCTCCTCCCTTTGCCCTACCTTCCTTCCTCTGGACTTCTAAAATTTTGCTGCTGTTTTAATGCAGCTGAAATTGGCCAAGGGATAAAAGTCTGGGAGACAGTGAATTTCTGTGCATTTCATTTAAAAAAAAAAAAAGTGTGCCATTGGGTAAAAAGTTAAATCAGTTGTAGTCCCTGCTGAAGGAAGAAGGACAGTACGTGGACAATTTTTGCTGGGCAGGTGCTATGACCAGACAAGCCATGGGGAGCTTCGGTTTGGGCCTGCATCTTGCTCAGACACCAGCGAATGCAACCACAGGGCATAAATCCACGGCAAACGGGGCTGCTGGTCCTGCTGCCTACGGGACCCCTTCCTTTTAGAAAACACTGTCGAAGCACTAGTCTGCTCAAGAGGAGCTTGTGGAAATGCACCTGCTGTGCCCTGGGTCAAACACAGCGTGAGCTCCCTAAGCCTTTGGGTTGCTATTTCCAGGGTGCGGTTTATTATGAGTGCCTTGCCCAGGGACTGGAGTTCAACACTGCTCCCACCCTTTTATTTGTGGCTTCTCAAGAGGTGTAGATTTTTGGTGTTTTATTATGGTTTTTAATGCATTGATCAAGTCAGACTATGACCTTCCTGCAGCCGATGGGGAACTATCTCCTCCCTGTGTGCTCATGAACCAGGCCTTGTCGTGGCATTAAACCATTGCTGGAAAACATTTGTGCCAAGAGCTATGCAAAAATAGCACAAACAAAACTGATAGTTTCTTTTTTTTTTTTTTTCAACCTCAAGATTTTTTATTCTATATATGGGTCGCTGAAGCATAGTACCTTCTTTAGTGTTCAGGGAAAAAAAAAAGTGGATTTCTGCAGACTCCGGACCTTTCAGCACTTCATAACTTCATTTCAGCTTCTTTCCTTGGGATAATTTGAAAATATTTGGAGTAGGTCAGAGCAAAATCTCCTGCTGGGATTTTAAATTATAAGATTTTATGTTGGCCTTCTATTCCTTTGAGCTTTCAGAGTTCTTTTTAATTTATTCTTTTATTTTAATTTTCTTTCATGACAAGAAGGGCAAACAAACTTTATATGCAAGCATCTACTTCTAATTTGATGACCTGACCCCTCGAGCTGGATATTTTGTAGAGAGAAAAAAAAGCATTGCAAAACTTCTGACTTTGGCAACAGTGAGGAAGTGAGCTTTGCAGACAGAGGGGAAAGAGTTGCCTTTTTCACCTCAACGGCCTTACCAGCAGTGACCCCTCACCGGATAAGGTTACTCATAGCCTACACTGCACATGCTGTTACGTACTCACTGATGAGGGGATGACCACCAATCTCCTAGTGAAACCGCAGGTGCTGTTAAACTTGTCAGCTTCCTATTTATAGCTTGTGCCTTTTGCACCCTCTCGGGAAACAGATGAAATGTGGCTCTTGCAAAACGTGTCGCCTCGCCAATCACCGCGGCGCTGGCGTTGTTGCACGTTGTTGCACGACGATGCTCTTCTTTGGGGGAATGTTGTGGTCCTGAACCGTGCGAGTTTGCTCAGCGCAGTGCGGCAGCAGGAGTCACAGGGGTCGAACTACTGAAAGGGGATGTGGCTTTTGCCTGCCTCATCTTCTCCCCTACCCTTTGCTGTCTGCCCACATTTGGGCTGATGCGCAAGTGGATGAAGAGCTGTGGGGGACTTGAGGTCTGGGCTCCCTGGAAATGCACCGAGCACCTAAGAAGAGAGCAGAGAAATGAGTCTCCTTGCTTTACTGATGTCAGTATCTGCCAAGTAGCTGTGATTTCTTAACAGAGATTTCTAATGCAAACACCTTTTGTGAGAAGGCTCCTGAAGAGAGAAGTTGTGTGTCTTGCATGTGCTCATGCTCACTCACATGCCGTAAAACCTTTCGCAGGCACTGTTGACGGAAACCCAAGACTGACCCAGTGAGTAACCTTTGCGCATGTCACAGCTCTGTTACACTGCTTGTTCTGCTGGGTGCACATTGATTCCTTTCCTCCATGTGCTTCGAAGCACCTTGAAGCTGCAGTGATGGGCGCTGTGCAGGGTTACAGCGTATGGAGAGAAACAACCCTTTGCCATGCAGAATACATGTTCCTGAATGAGTGGAAATAAGGGATTTGGGGGAAGATGAAGGGTCTCCTTTCCTGCCCAAGTGCAGGATCATCTCTGTCCAACCACCCCCAGAGCCCCCATGCCCTCCAGCCATCAGTTCCAGGCTGATGAGGTGAGCAGTGAGGTCCCAAGCCCATGTACTTGCCTGGTCTCCTGAGTGTTTGGAGATTTCCAGGGAGACCAGGCTCCCAGGCCCCCGTTGTTCTTAGCTCAACCATGAGCAAAGAGGAGGCAGCCCCAGGGCAGGGGAGGAGAGCTGGGAGCCAGGAGAGGGGAGAAGCCAGGAGAAGGGGGGAATGGATCTTCTTAAGTACCTTTAGCTGCAGCTTAATCCCCAGAGCATCACAAAACATTTTTCCCTTCACCTTCGCAGCTCCCCTTTAGGTATTTGAAGGTTGCCTGAAGTCCCTGAAGACTGTGGCTAGGAAACCTCTGTAGGAGAAGTGCAGAGGCTTCATTTGCTTTCAAATGGCCCTGTCATAACTTGCCTGTCCGGTGCACCGCAGAAGCATGACAAGCTTCCTCACAGAGCTGAAGGCAAACTCAGGAACACCCCTAACACTTGCCTACAGGGAGCGGCAGCTGCATCGCCCATCCACGGCTGCCGTTCCCCTTTAAATTCTCTAAAAGCCATTCAAGTATTGAGTTGCTTGCTGGAGTTAATGTGGAGACGGGCCAAGTGATGGCAGCCTGCCAGGGGTTTCCATGTCTACCAAGAATGTTTTGCAGTGCACCTTGGGAGAGGAATATTACTTCCTTGAATTTTTCTTTTCCTTTTTTTTTTTTTTCCCCTCCCCTTAAAGTGAGTAAATAAAGTAGCTGAAAAGTTAATGCAGGCAGCTTTCATCACCCGCTCTTTGCATTCACATGGCTGCATAACCTGGCTGGCAGCTCAACCCATGGTAAGATGGGCTTTTTGCTCAGGTGGCATTCGGCTACTGGGAGATGCTACTAAACTGCTGTTGAAGTGGTCTTGTGGGAGACTGTGGTCTTATTTGCCTCTGTGCTGTGACGAAGATCAGGGGGTACAGCTTTGGAAATGGGGTGATGTTCAGTGCATGAAAGCGTCTCTCTCTGAAGTTCATTGCCTGGGTATTTTGTAGGCTTAGGAAAGGATGCATCCATGTTTAAGACACAAGACAGTTTGGGGAGACTGTGAATTCAGCAAAATTCTACCATCTCTGCCTCCACAAAACAGGAATGCTGCTCATTTCCTAGTTGCATCAAGGCAAGTATCCACAAAATTCCCCCTGGTGCCAGTAGGGCGTGCGCCGCAGGAGTTGGGATATAACGGTGTGATTGACTGCAATGCTGCGGGACAAGGTGTCTTTGTTTCACCGGCACCATGTCTCTGTGCACTTGAACTTGCTATGTAGCCGACGTGCCTCGTGGTTGCAGGTAGCTTCCAGCCCAGTGGGACAGGGCCTTGCTGTCCCCATTTAGCTGCTGAAGGGAGAGGTTGGATACAGCCAGCGTGGTGCTGTGGGAAGGTCGATCAAAGGCAAGGAGAGGGCCACTGATCTCATGTGGCTGTAGAAGGAAGGCTTCTGGTTTGCTCTCTCTCCAGGGACAGTGTTGTGGTGACCCGTCATTGCTCTTACAGTAAAGGTGGGTTGCTGATGGGCTGTCTGGTCTATGCTGCTCTCTCAGTGGGGGATTTGGGAACTGGGAGGGATAGGAACCGGGGGGGAAGACTGGGACAAGACTTCAGAGTTGCTCATGTGCTGGCTGGCCCTTGTCATCTTCTCCCACACCGCCTGTGTTTGAGGAGAGCCTTTCCTAGCTCTCTCAAATCAAATGATGGCTTTCTCAGGAGGTACCCATAAAACCCGTCTGGGTGATGGGGGGGTCTGGTCTTGGCCACAGAAATGTCTCAGGTGTTAAGAAATAAAATCTAGTTGATTTCTGCTCCCCATCCTCCTACAGTGAGTCTCTCACCTATCTGTAGCTCTGCACCCTTGTTCTTCTTTCACACCTCCACGTGCCAGATGCCTCTGGCTATCGGATTCCTCTGATCCATGGACTGGATTCATCTGACACAGCTTGCCACGGAGTGGGAAGAAGGCCCCAGCATTGCAGCAGCTGGGGTTGTGCCACCCCGCTCAGAGCGTTTGGAAGAGCCCTGGTAAAAGCCACTGTCCTCCTGCAGTCAAGCACTGGAGAGCTCTGTGCCATTCCCCAGCTGGGCTGTTCTGCAGCCCAAAAGACTCATGCAATTAAGTACTTGCTTATCTCACTGGTACCACTTCTCTGCTCCAACTTACACAAACTTTCATGTCATTTTCAGAGCTGGAAGGGTAGTAATCATTCTGCTGCAATGAAAGAGTAATATAATACATTTTTTTTATTATACAGTTTTCTGGAAACTTATCCATCCAACCAGCTACAGAAAGGCTCGTGGCTTCAGATAACTTTGCAGAGAGGAGGAAGCTCTTCTGAGCTGAAAGATGACAGCTTGCTGCTGACATAGGAAAGCGGGTTTTTTTTTGGTCTGATTTCCTATTTTCTGGCTATCTGCATGTATAGCAGCTGCTATGGAATTAGGACTGACTGCCAGAGGCCGGTGTTTGTTTTCGTCTTTAGCAAGGCCTTTAGTTAGACAAGCTACCACAGAGCAATAAATAGTTTGGAATCATGAGTCATGCTTCGCTCTTGTAACTAAGTGGGTATCACGGTTTTATTTAAAAAAGGCTTCCTTGTTTCTGTGTTTGTTGTTACAGAAAAGTGACCCTCAAATAGGGCCCCTGTGCCTCTCTTGGACTGGCTAGCTGTCACTGTTAAAGGCTGCTGCTCTAAGGACTGGTATTTCTAGCTGTTTTTTTTCTGTGGAGTAAAAATCAGCATTGCTTTACTGAGCAGTAAGCACATTAGTTGTGTAACGCAATGTGGTATAGTGTCCCAAGTGAGCTCGTGTCCTTGGATATGATGTGGGGCTTGGTGTGATTGCAGAGGTGCTTGATATCTTCCTAAAGTGTCTGTAAACCATCTGGGCTTTCCGAAGTTCTGAGAGCAACGTAGCACCCTGACCTTCGATGGCAGCTATGGCCAAGTGGATGGGCATCCTGACTCGCCCCTCTGCCCTCAGGGCAGAAGCAGGTACCGTAGGTCACACGGAGGGGGACACACCTTGAAATGGTGACCAACCCCACCATGACCATCTAGTTCCTCTGCCTTGGCAGCATAATCTTCTGTGCTGTGTAGGACAGGGGGAGGATGGGACTAGTTGGTGCAGCTCATGATACACAGTTTCAGCACCACCTTGTTGCAGCTGGAGTTTGTCCAGCAGGCTAAGGAACTGGTACATCTTGACTAACAGGCACAAGGAGACATGTTACTCTTGGGTACTTTTGGTCCTTGGATCAGGACCAATGCTTTGCCCCTTATGCTGGTGGCCAGTGTGCTCATGTTTGGTTTTGCCCTGTTCTGGCTCATCCTAACTCTTAAGAGAACCAGGTGCTACCTGGTGAAGGCCATCAGCCAACAGCTACTGTCTGTCCAGGGTCTTGTCAATGCCTTGGATGACCTCCACAACTTCAAGTTGTAGTGAGTCCCTGCAAGTGGTGGACCTTTGGCAATGCTGGTGCTAAGAACCGGGTCTGCCATAGACCAGGCACTGCATGGACATGCCATCAGAGACAGTACCAGGACCAATTGCTGTCTAACAGAGGGGAGCACAGGTGGAGTGGGCTTGCCAAAGGTCATGTAAACAGCTGGGGAAATGGTATTTAGGTCATCTAGCTGCTCAGCTAAGGCTGAAATGTCTAGACTGTGCACACTTCCAGGGATTAACTCTTGACTCTTCAAGCTGAGAGCCTGTGTGGGATCAATACTGTGACATCTGAGCAACCTGTCTAGCAGACACTGAGACTGGAGGTTTTAGGAAGAGTCAGTCTCTTAATTTTGTATGGGGCTTTTCTACATAAGGAAATGAGTGCGGTAAGGAAAGATGTCAAGTACATATCAATACCTTTTCCATGTCTTCTCCCTATGCTTTTTCTGTGCCTGTCCTGCTCCTGGGCAGACTTGTGCTGCAGTCTGTCCCTGGTCTTCTCTGATTGTCATCTCCGTCTCTCATGGACAGGAATGCAGATACATGACTGCAGTGCCTGTTACCTGAATTCTTCTGTCCATCCTGACATGAGTCTGGAGAATTTCTAAAGTGTCTGATTTCTATACTGGTTTATTGCCGAATGGTAGCTCAGATGTAGAAACATGTCTGTACCCATGGTGGTTGATCCCAGTTTCTTGTTCCTTGTTTTCTAATCGCTCCTGCCTTGCATGCCTCTCTTACCCTTTAGGGAAAAGGCTTGTGTTGCCTCAGTGAAAAGAACGAGGACAAGTTTGATTATCAAGAAGATTGTGAAACTTCTTTTGCATGAGATATGAATAATTGCACACTTAGCTCCTGTTTCCATGCATAGTTTCCCAATGGCATGCACATATAGTGTGCTTCTGGGCTTGCAAGGCACTTGAGTGAAAGAGTACGTGCTTGGATCAGACATCCGCCTCTATGTTAGAGTCTCCTGGCCAAGTGAACCTGAGCACTTCAGCTCGTTGCTCCTGTCTGGGGTGGGTGCTGTCTCAGATACTTAGCTGGCTGAAGCATAACAGATCCAATGAGGTCCCAGCTGCTATGACTGCCCTATTCCTTGCCAAAGCCTCAGATGATGTGCGGGTGCCAGAGCAGCGGCCCAGGCTGCCCAGAGAGGCTGTGGAGTCTCCTTCCCTGGAGCCATTCTACATAAGGAAATGACCGCCTGGACGCAGTCCTGTGCCCCCTGCTCTGGGGGTGCTGCTCACGCAGGGGCTGGACGGGGGGAGCTCCGGAGGGCCCTTCCAGCCCCTGCCATTCTGGGATTCTGTGAATTATCCTGTGGCATGCCTATAGCAAGGCAGCAGAAATATCAGGTTGGTGCTAGCTGGGATTATGGGCCTGGTGCCACCTTAGATTTGCATTGCTTCTTCCATCTCCTAACTCAGTCCTTTTTTATTTGACACTGATGTGCATCTGAAACTCTTGGGATGTCCTGATGAAGCTGCTGATATTTAAAAATAGCTTTTTGGAAGGAAAAGAAAGCTATAAGATAATGGGATTTATGCTAGGACAAACTATATTTTTTGGAGGAAAAAAAAAATAGTTTATTATTCTCACATCTTCAAACAACCTCTCTCCAGGGGTAAGCAGGAGCTGCGGTTTCACTGAGTGATGCTGTGGGAATGGGAGGCTGAAGGCTGTTTGCTGCTGCTCTGGGGCATGCTTCAGTAACCCCATATCGAAGCTTGTGTAGTCAAGGTTATTCTTGTAACTGAGCGAGTTATAAAGCAGCCATTTCCAGCACGTTTGGTTCTTGTAACATGGGGTGGTATTGACCTGGTGATAGAAAGATGTGCTGGCCAACAGAGCTGACTCATCCTCACTGGCCCAGAACTCAAGAATTTGCCTGGGACTTAGTTTCAGCAGAGGAACCTGAACTATAAATAGGCTTTGGATAAAGAAAAACAAAACCAAAACAAAACAAACCAAAAACTGCTTGATGGAAAAGGCAATTTGTTTCGGGGAAGTTGTATTTGGAGGAAATTATGAGGATGGTGAGGCACTTTACTGTGAGCATGGTGAGACACTGGAACAGGTTGCCCAGAGAAATTGTAGATGCCTCATCATTGGAAGTGTTCAAAGTCAGGTTGGACAGGGCTTTGAGCAACCTGATCTAGCAAAATATGTCCCTGCCCATGGCAAGAGGGTTGGACTAGATGATCTTTAAAGATACCCTTCCAACCCAAACCATTCTATCATTCTATGAAAGGAGACATTTTCTCATGAGGTACAAATTGGGGTGAGATTTGGTGGAGGTTTCTGTTCTCATGGCTAAAAACCCTAAGCAGGAGGAGCAAGGTGAACTCCTTCTCTTAGAGTTTTCTTGATCGATCCTGGTTTGGTGTTTCTAGAGGGGTAAAGGCTTTTAATTGCCATAGGTGGTTGAATGCCAATTTGCTGTGCCATCTATTTAAGGGCAGACCTCTTGGAAACAGTATCTTCATTGGTGCCACTGCACTGCAACTGCCTCTGTCCGAACCCTTGAGTAGCTGTTTCTAGTGACAATGTTAAGCCTAGCTTTAAACCATGTTCCCCAGAGTGACACATGCAAGCATAGGAAATAGATTTAAAACTGAGGCCAAGCAGGAGAGCAAAATATAAAGCCTGAACCACCTGATATTGCTGTCTGTAGACAAATGAATGCTAGTGGCATCCCCATAGCTCCTGGCTAGAAATGATATCACATGCTCTATGTTTAAAATCTATGGCTGCAGATAGCCAGCGACAATTTAATTAATAATGATCTTGTCAGGTAATGGGAGAGAAACCTAGAGCTGATAGAGAAGATTTCTAAAGAATTCCACAGAAGAACACTGTGTTTATTTAATGAAAACTGTTAGCAGAAGAACCCTAGTTCTGACAAAATTTCAGGCGTAGACTCCTTTTTTTCAAAACAAAAACTTGCATCTGTCAACGTGTCCCTGATTTTTGTTGTTGTTGTTGCTCTTTTACAACCAAAAGTCTCTCAGTTCTACTTTCTTTTTTTTTTTACTTCAAGTTTTTGAACCAACAACTTCCCAAGATCAAAACAGGACTTCTTGCCTTCAGGTTAATCAGGACTAAAACTTACCTATTTGCAAAATATGTCTTTGGGTATGGTTTTTTTTCCCCTCTTTCCCCCCAGATCAAAGCAGGATGGAGAAGCAATGGGAGTATAACATTTACATTATTTCATACACAACCTTAGATGCTCTTGAAACATCTGTGCCCTCATCACTGTCCTGTCTATTGCAGAAATGTTGTGGACATCAGAGCACTATTGACACTTACCCTTTATCAATCTTTGTCTTAAGAAATACTAACTCTCTCTACAATATAGGTGATGGACCATTCTGTGTCTCACCCTCCATATCCAATCCAGACCTAATCTGATCTTAAAGGCTAGATATGAAGATGTCCACAGTGTCTTGAAGGTTCCCACCATGGGTGCAGAGGAGTCAAAGTAGGACGGCTCAGTGGTTGCTAAAGTAGCAGCAAATCACTGTCATTTTTCACCCAGTGTTTTAAGGCAAAGCAGTGAGAATTCATGCTGTAACCTGTGGCAGTCTGGCAGCTGCTACACAATCAGCTGAGTTGTCCATGCAATGGGGACAGGTTAGCTGACGGTGGGAAATATCCTGGTCTGGAAGCTGGAGGTCTTATCTCTGTTGAGGACAGCATGTAGGGGGCAGGAATGTGAAGCTGTTCAGAGGAAGATAAAGAAAAATCCTGGCTTTCTGGTTTGCTGTTGGAGGCATCCAAAGAAGCAAGGGTGATTAGGGGTAGGGAGAAGCAGGAGAAGAGGAAAACCAGCAAATGAGTAGGACCATACTGAGAACTGAACGAGCTGAAACCAGGACAAGGTCTCGGACTGAACATGACAGTTGTGCAAATTCTGAGTGTTTCAGGAAAACTAGTTGAGTGACTGGAAACAGAATTCTGCTGAGGGAACAAGCAAAAGTAAAAGAGGTGCCCCAAACCAAACTGTTACATCCCTTGGTGTCAGCAGTTTCAACACAGCTTTGCCAGACTCAAGTTAAAAAGAATAACGTGGAAAAAACATGAATCCAAAGTACACACCACGAGCCACTTGACCAAAACTGTACCAAGACAAGCCACAAAGCTGAGCTTGAGGCCCAGACCCAAATGCACTCAGCGGGTTGAACCAGAAGACCTTGGATGTAAGGTGGGCTCTCCAGGGTCCATCTCCCCCAGCATGGAGCAGAGCTCCTAGGCCTTTCATGCAATGCTGCAGAGAAGCTGGAGATCTCCAAACCTTTGTGCTCAATAAGGAAATGCTCAGCATGGGGATGTCTGAAACCCTCTCCCCTTTCCGGAGGGTAGGCACCATCATAAGGTCTGCCACGGAGCAATCTCCATCTGTATAAGGTCTGGAGGCTGGCAAGTCCTCCTGAGCTCAAGCACCTATGCAAAGACTTTGAAAGGACTCTAGGCGCCTGTCTGCCATCTAGTCTCTTGCGGGTGAGCACTTCCTCAGGATGTGGAAAATCTGATTTCGTTCCACGTTTTGGACTGGAAGAAAGAGTTCTGTGATTGTGCCAAAGTCCTGATCACCAGCTCTTTGACTTCGCAGCTTGCAGAGCAGGTAGGAGGCCGGCAGTGAGCTCATTGCTCACTCATCCTTTCCATTCCCTGGCTGCATCCTTCCCTGGTATTGTTCCCCACTGTGTACGAGGATTGCTGCTCTGAGGGTTTGCTGCTCTGCTTGCCTGTGTGGTGTAAACCATTGTGTTGAGACAGACAGTGAGTTATGGGCACATCCCTCGCTGAAAAGACCCCAGGAGTCTGCGAAAGTGGGAAGGAAGTCAACACAATAGAAGAACCTCTCCGAATAAAAGCTGATTTGAGGCATCTCTTGTCTCCTGTTACACCCTGAGCATCCTCGCTATAGAAACCGACTTGTCCTGATCCCCCAGCCCACAGTAAGTTCCAGTAGTTTGTAAAAGTCCTTGAAATCATAGAGCTGGGGAGGAGGCAAGCTGCTGAGTCGTAACATGTTGGAGCGCCTGGGAAAGAATGGGGCTTTGTTAGTGCTCTTCAGTATGCTCTGAAGCAGAAGGGGAGGCCATGGGGCTTTTGTCAGGCAGCATATCTACTTTTTCTGATGTGGAGAGCGAGTGCATGGTGGCAGCTGCTGCTTTGACAAAACGCTGGTGGGGATTTTCTGTGATTGGGGATCAACTGGAAAAATGCTTTCGTGCTTTAGGAGGTGGGGTGGTGGCTGAGCTCCAGTAGATTGTCTGGGGAGGACTCTGGGTCCTCCTGATAGATAGACTTGGGGGTTTTGGGTTTGTTTCTAGGGTTTTTTAGAAGGAGGGGAAATAGTTACTGCTGGCTGAGGTGTAGCAGAGGACAGACTTTGCATGCATCACGTGCAGGCTGTCACACACTCACAGCAGCAAGCTCTGAATAGCAGGAAACGTCCCGTTTCCCAGGGTTTCCGTCTGTGAGCTACAGCAAACACAGGAGTCACACGAGGGGAGAGACTGGCAGAACAAGGAGAAAAAACTCAGGAGCTTCATCTAGCAAACTGCCATGGGAATGCAATGTAGGTGAAAAGGGATTAGAACTGAGACACGCCACTGTGCAAAGAAAAACATGTCCTGTCCTTTCCCCTTTCAGTTTCCTGTATTTTAAGTTTCCCCAGCACGAGCTGCGAGATCATAGATCACAAAATTTCTTGTCCTTTTAAAAAGGCAGATAATAAGCAATTGCTTTAGAAACCCTATTTGCACAGGTTTCGTAACTGTCTCTCTGGGCTCTGTGGATGTCTCATCTAATGAACAGGCCCAGATCTGTGTTTCAGCAAACAAGGCGGCTGGATGTGGGAGGGAGAGGTGGGAGGGGAGAGTGACGGCTCTGGGAGCACCGAGTATTTCAGGACTTGGAAGCTCGGAGGAGCTGCTGCCGTAGCATTTACCACGGGGGAATTTTAATTGGCCACCTTATGCAAGGTACGTTGCTCTACGCGCTGGTTATTTTTGGGTTTTGTGACCAGTGTTCGTTGGTTGGTTGTTTTCCCATTGATCCTGAGGCTCAGTTTTATGTTTAGACATGTACCGTAGGAGGGGTGTAAGATCAGCCTTAGCAGGCTGAAGGGACTGTTGAAGGTAGTGTGCTATGAGTAGAAGTCCTGAGGCAGAGTAACGTTTGGGAGTGTTTTCTACAGGTAGAAGTTTTACCTGTGCAAGTGACCAAAGGTGTGGAGTGCATTTTCCTGGAGCGTAAAATATATTTTCATGCACTCCTGTGCTTCATCTAGACAGCCTTGCATAAAGAAGGTACGTTGTCTTTAAGGCATTTAATTCCCAGTACGGTCCAGAATTGTGGCATTAAATCCTCTGGTTGCTCTCACCTTTTGTTTTCCAGAAAGGGATGTTGGAGAAGCGTATGCACGTGCGGTTCCTCTCCTGCAGGCAGCTGCCTGATCCTTTCTGTGTCGGGGCTTGCTCCTGTTTTGAGGGAGGGATTTTCCACCTGTGCCAGGGAAGCAGGCAGCCTCACCTGGCAATACAAGCCTGATGAAGTAAGGCTGGAAACCATGCATTCACACTGGGGTTGCACAGCTTACCTGGCAGAGTAAAGAAACCAATACCCAACTAATTAGTCAGGGTGAGAGAAGCTGATAAGCTCCTCTGGGTTTCTGCAAGGGCGGGAAGTGGTCAGAAGCTTGCAGGTGTCTTAGGTGTTAAGTGAAAAGTCTGGTCAAAGGCCCAATTATAGGGGAACAGTATCACACTTAAGACTTCTAAAAAGTAACAAACAACTATGTGTTTAGAGCCAGAAGAGGAGGAGCTGCAGTTCCCAGGAGGGACTGTTTTTAAACTTTAGCTTAATTTAATTTGAACCTGAACCAAAGCTGTGTCTCTTTGTGGAAATTTCCTGTGGCCTGGAAGCTTTCTAGACCTTGCAGCTGCTCCCTGAACTTGGTAGTTTCATTACTGCCACTGCCACGACTCCAATTCCCAATGAGCTGCAAGACAAGATTTTTGATGATCTGCAAGGAAACCAGGCAGAATTGTTTGTCAAGACCCTGTCTTCGATTTAGTAATGCATTTTGGAGGCAAACAATATCAGCAAGTTCAAGAGGGGTAAGATAAATTCAGAGACAACAGGTCCATAGGGAGATAACCAGGAACAGGGTTGCTCCCTCTGAGATCTCTAATGCAACAGCTGGTTGTCAGGGAATAGAAGAGGAATGGACCTCAGAAAGTGGCCGAGCTTATGCTGTTCTCTAAATAACAGCTCTTATTCTTACTGCCAGACCAGCTAGACCACTGGCCTGACCTGGTTGGGTATTGTTTACATTCCTGTTGAATTAGAAAGGGCTCATGCAAAGTACTTTAGGCTCAACAAACAGGAATTTTCTTGTGAAACAGTTTTGTCAGAGCTTTGACCAGCTCTGCAGGTCATCAAAAGACCTGGGTTTTGGCACTCAAAGCATCTCAGTGAACTGTAGCATCTCAGAATNCTCAGAATGATGATCAGAGGTTAGGAAGCACTGGTGACTCTTTGCAGGTCTGTCCTGCCTTCAGTAGCTTGTAATTTGTCCTCCAAGAGCACCTGAAGGGTTTGATGAAACACTAGAAGCTTCCTACTACTCTCAGTCTTCGGTAAAGGCCTTGGGCACTAGAGGAGAGAGGAGGAAAAATTCGGTAGTTCTTCAGTTGGGATTGTTGTTAATGTTCCTGTGGTCCTGAGTGAGTTTAAGTGACCCAAACAGAAAGCAGAGAAAGGCTGGGTG
>VZTV01011474.1:580-13643 GCA_013400875.1 Anhinga rufa
GGCTTCATGAGTTCTGCAATGAAAAACCTTCTCCAACCCCAGGTTCTTAATGAGGACTTCTTAAGCCTTATTCCAAGATCTTGGCTCAGAAGAAAGAAGTGGTACCCAGCTAAACGTCATCTCAGGAGGCACACAAACTTATGCTGCTTTTCTCCACGTCCAGGGCAGACAGTACACAGAAGGAAGCCACAAAGATATCATACCAAGGGCAAAAGCCCAATCAGTCTCTGATGTATTGAAAGGAGCTACACCAAGAGTCTTCTGGAGGAAATATGGAAAGATTATACATGCGCTAGATCCAATAGAAATTTCATGTCAAAGTCACATCACCTTAGATTGATGCTAATCTAGTATTCCCCCCTCTTGCCACTGCGAGAGGGAAGTTAGCCTGCCATAGCTATCATCTCCTTCCTCACACCTTTGGCTGACAGCTACCAGTCTGGTAAGCACAGTAGCACCCAATATTTTTGAAGCCAAGGAAAAGTTTTGCTCATTCAAGGCCTACAAATGCATGTTGCACAACTCATGAAGCCCACTGCCTTATGATTAATGGCAAGTATGCAGATTCTTGGGCCCTCCAAAAGCATTAAGCAAATAAAAGCAAAACCTAGCTCACATGCTTTCTATTCATAACTCCATATCTGAGGAAAGCACAGAAAAAGGCATCAGAGCAAGGGCAAGAAGGCACGCTCCTTCCAGCACAGATACCAAAAGACACATTCAAGACAGCAAGGAGATAAGGTATCATTCTTTGTTCATCTTCCATGAAAGCAGCAAAATTCAAAACTTTGATCTCAAAACACACGGACAGAGCACCCATAGCACAACCATCCCAGGTACTGGCAGCTTTATCAGATGTATATCCTGAATCAGGCTGCTCAGAGCTGGCAGACCCCTCTCTACCAGTTCTCCTCACTCCCAGCAGATGTAATACTCTGACAGCCGGCCAAAACACAAGTACTTGAAAAAAAATTACCCACTGCATGAACAGCCCTCAAGGGCTGTAACTGCTTTTATCCCCTGCATCCCTTCCAAGTCAACACTGGAGCTGGGCCTTGCAAGGAAAAAAAAAAAGGAAAACTGCCTTCTACTTTCTGTTCCAAGCTCATGAAGTAGTGAACGGCACAATGCAGCTGTAACTCAGCTTATCTTCTGTTCAGCCTGACACCGCTCTGGCAAGCTCTGCTCTGGGTGCTAGAGGACCTAGATAACATTGGCTTCATAACATTTGATAATTAACAACTTGATAACAAGACTTGATAACATTTTAGCCTGAAGTTGCAGCTTCTACAGGCAGAACAGGAGGCTTTATATGGCCAAAGGATCCAGACCTAGATTTAACACATGCTATAAGCACAGCCTACCACATGGGCAATGTGTCTTACCACCTTTGGTACTGACTGCCATCACCAAAGTACAAGTTAACTGAATTCACACAATAGAGCTCTTATGAGACTGACAATATCCTCAGCCTGCCCTCAGTCCCTAAAGCATACTCAGTGAGGCAAGTCCATCCTTCCAAGCGACCTTAACAGAATAAAGCTATTTCTGGATTTCGAGTAAGAAAAGAAAAAGACCTTATGTTGTTTCAAGTTAAAACAAGGGACATGAAACGGGCATAGAGATATCTGGAGCTTCTGAATTAGTGTCATGAACAACACGAGAAGGTGAAAACTGAAAGGAACAGAGCCTCTGAAAAATGGAAGCAAAATGAAACAGCTACAGATTGCTCACTGTAATGTGCAAGAAAAGAGATGGGGCATTCCAAAGCAACAGACAGAAAAGTGGAGAGAGTCGCTGCATGTGCTATCAGTGTGCTGCAAAGCCTAATAAAATATGGGCAACGTCTACTCTACTATCTTCTGGACTTTCCTGATTACACCATATGTTGGAAATGCACATCTGCATCTGCTCTTTACACAAAATGGATAGTATGTACTTTAGAAGCAAATTTGAGGAATCCACGGGGTAGAAGCTGATTAACATTAAGCTCGGCACATGAATTTGTTAGTCCAGTGCTGCATGTCTGACTCACTGTCATACTGATGCAACATTTCTTAGCTCCATTGCTGTGAGCCTGGAAATTGAACATCCATTTAGTGCTAACAGCAACAACGTTTCCAGCAAGAAGCTCCTGGGACAAATGAACACTTTGCACTGAAATATTAGGCTTTTAGAAAAACCACTTCTTCCCTTTTACCAGGTTATTTGTATCTCAGTCTCATTTGTATTTAAGAAGAAAGAAACCTGGATTGTGCAACAATCTTTCAAAACAAAACTGTGCTACCATTCAGCAGTGAAAGGTAAATGCATGAATCCGTAATAGGCTGGTGATCAATTTTTGACAGACTGATATTCTCATGACAGATTAACAAGGCATACATTTCACAAATTTACAGCACTGAAAGACACATGCAAATGCATACATAGCAATAAACACTTGGGGTAGGGTTTCCTGCCTAGGAAGCTTTTATACAAAAGCCTTTTTAACTATTTTCTTGTCATTAATATGTCTACCCCTTTAAGGTAGAATTGATCTAAAAGTGGATGTTTCGGCTGATCACCATTATGCTCAAGTTTCCCTTGCCTAAAATACAAGCAATTTTAACTCAGAAAAGAGAATTGCCCCAATCCTGTAAAAATTGTAATCGACTTTGTTATTACTGTTAAATAGGGATGTCGGCAGAAACCCTGCCACAGTAGTAGTAACGATGCATACCCATATTTTTTGCATTTTGGGACATGATCCCATGACTACAGAGTGTGAGGAAACTACTTGAAAGAGCTAGATGAAAACAAGCAATACCCTCCCCTCTCCAAAAAACACTCAACATTGGAGTATTTCTACAGAAGTACCATTCCTCCACAAAACACTGACTAGTGAAAACTCAAGCTTTAATATAGTTGGCCACAATTATGTAACTTCTATGTTTCAGCTCTAGTAATTCTAGACAGAAAATGTTCAAGTGTTTCTTGTTTTCTAACCATCCATAGTTGTTTCTAACATACCTCCTGCAGGCAGTAGCACCCTCTTTGCATTCCTCAATGCTGTATGTAGCGTTTTATTCTAGGAAGCTCTTTGGGTTGGGACATCATTAGAGAGGCAAAACAGCCCGTTTGTCCCGAGCTCTAATCAACTTCTGATAAGAAGGCTGGGTTGAAAATAATTTCCCATACAAGAAAACTACCCTGAAGTCTGGAGCTGAACATTCAGGTAAGGAAATGAATTTGTAGGCAATCATGGAAAACCACCTCTTGGTAGTCTGATTCATATTTCATGGAATACAATACAGAGGGATTGCAAGGTACTGCACAAAAAAATATTGGTTTAACATTTAAAGAGCCAATAGAAAAAAAATGTTTCTGGGTAAAAGTTCTCTCTTGAAAAATCAGATAGCTAGAGACACAGAATGGGGTGGCATAAAAGGGCCAGGAGGAGCTGCCAAAGCTCACAATGGCTAGAACCACAGCACCACCATGTTAAACTAGTTTCATATTGACCTAATTCCATTGCCATACCATGGTAAACATGAAATAATACCAAATAATATCCAAACTTGAAGCTAATTTGACTTTTCAAAGCATTTCTTTCTAGGATGTTATGGCTACACAAAGTCTATTTGAAGATGAACTGCAGACAACTAACAGTGGAAAAGAGATTATTTCCTTTTTTATTATCATCAGGCACTTTTAAAGATTTAACTTATACAATGACCTCAATATTTTGTGTTTTATGCTTGCATGTTTCTGAATACCAGCATCTGTAAAATATCAATAGCCACATCATTTAAGTGTCATATTACTATTTTAAGAGTTGAACTGGAAAATCTTATGCAAATAGCAATCACAGAGCGTGTGTGCATGTAGACTGATGGGTAGATAAGTAGAAGTTACCAACTGTAAAAAGTAGAGTTTTGGGTATCTCTAACACATGTGATTTTAAAGTAACAGATAATCCTAATGGAGAACAAGAGTCAGTCCAATTACTTTTTGTGAGTAAATGGTCTGGATTTCAAATCCATTTTTTCTTTGTGAGTCATTCACAAACCAAACCTATTCTTTCCCAATGTATTTGCTGTTTGCAAATCATTCACAGAAAAATTTATATGAAGGAAATTCACCCTAAGGGTTTGTCTGAGGCTTGTTTGCTTTCACTGTTCCCTACCTATTATCCAATACATTTGAGCAGGTTCCCAAGTCACACAACATTATTTCTACTCCCCAAGTAAATGAGTGAAACTTTAAGCTGCTATATCCATACAAGAGGAATAACAAATCATGATTCAGGAACAGCTAATTTTGTTTCCTAGTGAAAAGCAATCTTTGCCTAGCTGTTTAGGACCTGACAATGTTCCCTCAGAAAGCACATCAAGGAGTGTGACCAAACTCACTAACCACAGCAGCAGGGCTAGCAGTGTGCTTCATCAAAAGGCAAATCCCATTTCAGACACACACACAGCAGGAACAATACTACATGAGGCTTTCAAAATAGCTTTTTTGTTTGTTTTCTGAAGCCCAGAAGCACCTTCCAGATCACCTCTCTATGGCAATGGCAAGACTACCTACTTTGCATATAGTCATTAAGCAGTTCTTTGGTATCACCGTGACCCCACGGTTCTTTTGTGCTATATTACTGCTGTACAGATCATGAATCAGAGGAGCCCATCCAAAATATGTGCATCACATTCTCCAAAAGCTCATCACTTTTCAAAAGGCATTGCATTCAGAATTATGCAATATTCATAAAGTAAGCTGAACATGAGCCAGCAGTGTGCCCAGGTGGCCAAGAAGGCCAACAGTATCCTGGCTTGTATCAGGAATAGCGTGGCCAGCAGGAGCAGGGCAGTGATCGTGCCCCTGTGCTCGGCACTGGTGAGGCCACACCTCGAATATTGTGTTTGGTTTTGGGCCACTCAGAGGGACATTGAGGTGCTGGAGCGTGTCCAGAGAAGGGCAACGAAGCTGCTGAAGGGTCTGGAGCACAAGTCTTACAACGAGCAGCTGAGGGAACTGGGGTTGTTTAGCCTGGAGAAGAGGAAGCTGAGTGGAGACCTTATCGCTCTCTACAAGTACCTGAAAGGACGTTTTAGCGAGGTGGGTGTTGGTCTCTTCTCCCAAGTAACAAGTGACAGGACAAGAGGAAACGGCCTCAAGCTGCATCTGGCAAGGTTTAGATTTGATATTAGGACTCTTTCTTTACTGAAAGAGTCATCAGGCACTGGAACAGGATGCCCAGAGAGGTGCTGGAGTCACCATCCCTGGAGGTGTTCAAAAAACTTGTAGAAGTGGCACTTCAGGACATTGTGATGTTGGGTTCATGGTTGGACTTGATGATCTTAGAGTCTTTTCCAACCTCAGTGATTCTATGATTCTATAAGCTAGTTTCTAAGATTTCTACCGAAGCTGAGACAGAAAGCGATCAGAGTAGAACTGAGTCAAGGCTTCAGGAAAGAGGGAGCAAGGTGACACAATGAACATGCACTGTTCAAAACTAGGATTCAGTTAAAATTCAGGTAACTGTTCAGGAAGACTGACCGGGAGGCACTGCACAGACCAGTTTACCAGCTACATTTAAGGCAGGATCCTGCCTTCTTGTGAGTACTGCAGCCTTTGAGCCTGTGAAGCAGCAAGTGCTTAGTTATTCTGATGCAAGCAACAACAGCAACTCCCACGCTCTGCTGCATTAAGAACAAGACATTTTGCAACTGGCAGGGTTATGCCCACCAGGTGGAAAAACAATGCTTGGAAAGTGCCATTTCCTCTCACCAGATCTCACAGCCTTCCTTTGCTTTCGATCCAAACCCAGACAGCATCACAAGAGAATATTACTTTCAGAACATTTTTATAAAAATAATCAACTTTTATGACTTGACTATACACAGGGCCCAGAGAAACAGCTACATTATATTTTTGGTAGCTTTTTTTCTCTTTTCCTTTGTGTGTGCATATAATAGAAATTTTTATGCTGGAATCATGAAATAATACCAATATTGACTTCCTTTTCAGTCTACAGAAGATTAACATTCCCTGCAGGTTATATTGACCCTGGCTTTGCTCTCACCAATATTTACCTCTAAGGTCAATGAATCTTGATGCTGAATACAACAGAAGTCAATACCTGCTTATTACAGTCAGAATAAGAATTACTGAGAAGGGTTATGAACACCAGGTTGGTGTCTGCAAACGCTACCACAGTTAAGGAGTCTGTCAAGGTTTCCATCACACCTGTCTACTCTCTAGTAAAATTGTCCCAAGTAACAACAAAAAAAAAAAGCCATTTGAAGTCTTAATAATCAAGTCTGTTCTTATAAAATGGGTTCTGATAAGCATATTTTCAGATTTAAGACATGTGCAAGTATTCAGAAGTATATAAATGCAAGCACCTAAGCCCAGAATTTTTATCAGATTAATTATTTTTTTGGCGGGGGTGGGGGTGGGTGGGGAGGATCAGAATTGTTGTGGGTTTTAATAGTTATTGCAACATTGGGGACTTAATTCAAATCTCAAGAGCTGATCCCCAAGGTAGGCAGTACATTTAGTCCTCTGATCCTACTTAACTTTATTTTTATGACAAACTGAAAAATGAGCTCCAGAGCTCAGCTGTTCATAAGTTTCCAACTAGAGAGCCCAGAAGACTAGCAAGTCCTAAGAACACCATAATCCACTAAATCCATCCATACATCCAAATTCTGAGGTAGGGGAAAAGAAAATCATAAGAGCATACTGTGGAGGGAAAGCATCAGGGAAGGAGTATAGCTCAGTAAACCCCAAGAAGAAAGGTGTGATGAGCATGCAACTTCGATCAAATTTATGGCAAACAAGCAGACATTCTCAGTTATACAGATCTGGGCTGTCCATCCTTACTGCTCCTGCTCGCAAGATCTGTCCTCATTGTGCAGATAAAGCACACTGGCAAATTTATATGTGTTCATGTTTGATTCCACTAGTAAGATACAAGTGTCTGAAAGCCACAGACAAAAGCTAAACCTAGTTAGACATCCTACTTCCATGCATTGGTTGAATGCAAATTCAGATGAGCACTATCAAAATTCTGAAGACCTTCCCACCTTACTTGTCCCATAGGCACATTCATCTCCAGTGCCTTTAGAAACATTTGCCTGTTTGCCCACTGTTTGTGTTAATGGCTCTCAGTCAAATGACTCAGAAACACTCTGCTTCACAACAGAGCTTTCATGAGCATTAAGATGTATAAGACATTAAAGCTTTGAGCCAAAGTCACCAGCATGGCTTTAAGAGAAACATTTCAAATATCTTCCAATTGCCCACTTCCTATCTGCCTTAAAAATTGGAGAATCTATACAGGAGGTTAGATTACACTTAGTCTTAAAGTCATCTGATGGGCAAGGACATTGTGTGTGGTTGATCTTCATTTCTCACAAGGTCCAACACCCTTCCAGAGGTTGCAATGTTTCTCTAAGGACTGATGTTTGACTTTTTGCTTAATAACCTGTCCGCTCTTCAGTCTTTTTACTAGAGGAAGAAAGGGGTGTTTCTGAAGTGTTTGTTATAGTTAAGCATAAAAATTCAGAATAGATTTTTCTAGTCAGTTAACCATATTCTTGAGGGAAAACATAAGGTAGTATAATTATTAAACAGCACTCTCAGTAATACTCACATCTTTATTATGTCAACCCTCTGCCAAAAAAATAAGATTTATAGAAAAAGCCACTTAAATTTCTTCTTTGCAGAACCAAGCCATCTGCCTCAAATATACCATCAGCCCCTGCAAGATGAATTCACACGTATTTTAAAGCCCCGGAGTAACCATTAGAATGGAAATTGGACACTACTTGTCATTTGCACAGCTTTCTTAACTGGAGAGGCTTCCCATTTGTTCAATTAAATGTTTGTATGTGCAATACACTTTATGGAATTTATCCCAAAACAGTGAGGACTGAAATAATATTGGAGGCAGATGGCACAGCTGTTCCATTTAGAGAGCTATCCTCAGCAATATATGAAGTGATGGACAGGACGGGGAAGTGGGAGGGAAAACTTGGTACTATGAAGAACATCATCCATGGATATTAGCAATAAACAAACCATTTCAGCTCCAATCTTCTCTCCCCTATCGTATGTAGCTGCTCGACTCACTTGTGTTTACCCAATTAGAACATATTGATTTAATTCAAGAAGTCAATCACTGAAGCCACGTAAGGTTTGCCCCTAAGAGAATCCATCCCCCTGCCTTAAAAGCTAAGGGAGTCTGAAAACGTAGTCGTCACATTGAGACAAGGAGGCACCTATTTGCATGGGCTGATGAGGCTGTGTGCATGCAGAAGAGGCACAGATACCATTACGAATAGAGAGCAAGTTCAAGCTGCTACTTATTTGCATGCCTCGCACAGAACAGAAATCATTGCACCGTGCTCCAGATGCTGCAAATCTCAAGATGCACATCCAGGGCTCATAATTAAAACTGGCAAATGTTTTCACTGAGGAGAGGGAAGAAAAACCCCAGAGCTATCCCAGCCAGTCTGCATCTATTTTGAGATTTCTGGGGTGCTGGCCTGTTCTACCATCTCAGCATCAGGAAGGTCACCTTTTCAAAGGAAAGGACGTGAAAAAAAAATATCCTCCCACATCGAAGACTTGAAAAAACCTGATGAGAGCATACTGCTCTCTGCAGAGCACTTAGACTAGGCCTGCTGATTCAGTAAACTAAATGAGCAAAGTAACCAAACGTTTCTTTAAACAGAGTTTCCAGCCCTCATGAAAGAAAAGTAGAGATTACATGGAAATAGATTTAAACCAAAGTAAGGTGGTGGGAAAGGTTTCAATCTTGGAAAGCACTGCTTTACTGGAAAACAAGGAATGAGGATCATGCCGTCCATCACAAGCCAGCACATAGCTCTTAAAAGGTTTTACTTGGCACCTAACAAAAACCACTTGGGGCCAGAAGGCAGATCCCCATCCCCATATCCACAGGCAGGCAATGATGCTAGTTCTGTGGGTCTGCATTCACCTCTTGTGTAGATTTCACGTAACTATTTTTGACTGTTGACATTACAAGACCAAACTCAGTTAAAGAACCATAGAGATTCACAGGACAGGTCTCGCCACCTTCTTCCTTTCCTCCCCCCAGCCTCTTTCCCTGCTTTCCTCTTCAGTCCTACAGCCTATTAGAGAATTTCACAGCTGGAGTGCTGCTGGAACTCACTTTATGGCAGCTAAAAACTAAGAGAAAGAAAAGTCTGTTTTGTGTGGACTGTCAGTGAGATGAAGAAAGTTCTCTGTAGGTGCTGTGTGACAATAAACTGCCAGGGGAGAGAATGCTGAAAAGCCAAAAAGTACATCCCAGTTCACCAGAACATCCATAAATATTTGCCATGTTTGAATAGGTTCAGCTGGAGACTCTATTATGCCTAATACCTTAAGATTTATTAGAGGCAAAAAATACTGCCACTGCACAAATAAGGGAGTGCCATTCATTTCTTGTGACAGTGAAGGGGCACCAGGTCGTACATTCAGTAGTGTATTACTTAAAAAAATATTTTCTGACCTTGCTGTTTCAGTATAAATGCTTCCCTCCCCAACTACCTCTTTCCCACTGGTAATGCTATAAAAGACATGCCCCAAGGGACAAGTTTCTAATAACGTTCTAATCTTGCTTTCCAAGCACTTACAACAATTGCAGCAGCAATTTTAAAATAAAAGAAGTAAATTCATAGGGCTCAACCTCTTCTTTATTTGCAGGGAACTTTGGCTGTGCTGGAATTATTGCAAACTATATCACCACAGAGAAATATCTTTAGTTTCTAAATCTCATTTTCTCAAAAGTCGTAACCACACACTGCTGTAAACAGCACAATACATGGAAACTCCAGACAAGCTATGAAAAGTAAGTGTCCTACTTCACTGTTTTTATACCCTGGCTTCATTTCAGCTACATGTTAGAAAGCCAATATCCACATAGGATGTCCAATAATTCTAAATACATAAAACACCTAATCATAATTAGTTACTTTCCACCACAGATGTAAATACAGAAGTCATCACAAGGGCATAAATGCACAGCTAATCCAGCAGAATCCAGCTTCTGCAGAATACCTCTACAAAACATAAGTGGGAGGCAGACTTAACCTGCCAGGCCAGAGGGAATTGGTATACCTTCTAAAAAGCCTGTCCTCTTTGAAGCACCACTCCCATAAGAGCAGTTCTACTCTTCCCCACCACCCCTGCAGCCTCCTCATTCTCGGGGCGCAAGACAACGCTCACACACACAGCACTACAATAATGGCAACTGCCCACTTTCAAATGTTCGTCTTCCTCTACCCTGACAAGATGCCTCTCAAGCTTCAGGTCCCTCAGTATATGCCCACTACTTGCCAGCTTCTGCTCCTGACTTTAGGAGAAGGAGGGGAACTCAACTCATGTCTGCAAACCTGCCACCCAGTAGTACTCAAGAGTTCTCCCCTTCTGAACAGCCAAATAATGACGACAGATCAGGACAGAAACTTGGCAGCTACAATAGACATTACCCTGACGGACTGAAAACTGAAGGAGATTCAGAGAAGATTCCCACCACAAGGCCCTGAAGTAATGCAGGAGATGAGAACCAGTCCACTGACACATCTGGGAAAAGTGCAGTGGAGCACTGACTTTTGTTTGCCTCCTCTGTACCATATCTGGGAGCCTTTTCACTTTGTACTAAAAAAAAAAAAATAAAATAAAATCAAGGCATTGCAAGTAGTTGGAAGCTCTGCAGGGTTTTTTTTCCTCTCTGCCCCAATTATCTTCAGCCTACTGCAAGCTACCACAGTGGCAAAACACATTTCCATTTTTGGGGGTTTGGCTGTTGCAGGAGTGTTTGTTGAGGTTGTTTGCTTCGGGATGGCGCTTTTTGTTTTGTTTTGGGGTGTTTTATTTGGTTGGTTGGGATTTTTTTACTTTCAGTTAGAGGAAAGGTTCCGCTCTTTCAAACAGAACTGAAATGAGCTTTTCACCACAGGAACTGTAGATATCAGAAACAAAGAAAACTAGTAGTTTTATTATTTCAGTTGCCTGGAGATTTATGAACCCTGCTAGAGCCTAACGTGCCCCCCTCCTCCCTTCAAGCTACAGAGTGAAGCTTCAGCACCTCAGGAGATGGATGTCCTGTTTCTAAAAATGACCAAAGAAACCTCACAGAATAGCCAGATTCCAGCAGGACTCCTGAGCTCTTCAGTGACAAAAGGCCATGCCTTGGCTTTTACAATAAATACCTTTCTGCATCTCTGGGACAACTAAAACAAGGGGGAAACAGCCAAGATGGCTCTTCATTTCCCTGATTTCTGTTACCAGAAGAGCCACTGGCAGCATATGGATGCTATAATTATGGGGACCAAAAGAATACCAAGCTGGTCAAGAGCCAATGTCTCAAAGCCATATACATAATTTGACCATAAGGGCTTTTTATCATCCCTTTATTCATCCATACAAAATGGCTGCCAGAAGACTAGATAGGCAATGAGCAAGAGAAGAAACAGACATAAAAATAAATACTTAAAATACTATCTGTAAGGAAATCTCAAATAAACTTAGAATATATATCCCTGTATGACAAAACAAAAAGAATCAGTTTTCTAAACTAAACTGAACCCCTTGCACCTATTTTAGGTGCGTGTGGAACGCTCTCATAAAGTTAGAAGGCCACTAAGTATATATTCAAACCTTTTAGTTAAGTAAGAGAATTTAACACTGAGATAAGGCTGAGCTTAGAAGTGAGCGGCTCATTACACCAAACTATCAGAAACCTTGTTCCAACCAGCAGAATCAAAACCTTTGTTCTGAACAGCACAAAAATGCAAAACCAAAACTGATGGTGCCTGACCCATGGTGGTTTGCATCTGACCCCCATTCTTCACCTCTTCTCTCACTAATCCTGATTTTAATTATCTACAAATTTGTACTTACTCAAGGCTAACACTTAATTTATCTATGGAAATTCAAATCATCCCATGTTAAAATAAAGTTTCTAAAAAGGACAGGTTTGTCAGCCCTTAATGAGATCATTATTATTCATATTAAGTATAGTTGAAAATGCATTAATAGCAAAATGCTTCCTTTCATTTCCAGGGAACAAGAGGCAAGACACAGTTTGCAGATAAGTTTGCAGTTTAGGACCAGCCTGCAGACAAATCAAAAGGTTTTCCAGCCCTGCAGAATCCTGCTCTAAGAGACATGCAGTAAATCCCAAATATTTTTCCTAAGACAACACAATCTAACAAAGCAAAACAACAAAAACCTTGAGGCTTTGCTCCCAGACCCTGAGAGGGTGAGAATACTTGAAAGGGCTCATACATGAAAAGATTAAATCTTCTATTAATATTAAATGATAGAATTAACCATCTCACATTCCATTTGAGATTGTCACATGTTAAGCTACTGAAGGGCTCAGTAGTAAGAATCTGGAGCAGAGGTGGCAGGTAACCAGGGCAAGTTCACTCTGTTGATGACCGAGTTTTCAAATTCACCTAAGGGATGCTCTAAATCTCATTCCAAGGTGGACGGAAAGTGTCTAGAACCTGAAGGCATACAAAGGTACTCAAGTACCTAGAGTGACAGCTATGTAATAAGCTCTTCAGAAGTCTGGACAGCTAATTAGAAAAGTGGGACTAGCATTTGTAAGGAAATTTGGAGGTTCAAAAAAAAAAAAAAAAAAAAAAAACCAAGGCTGGAAGGAACCACCAGGAGATCGTTTAGCCCACCCCCTTTCCAAGGTAGAGTGAGCAATTACTGTGCACATCCTGACAGAAATTAGCAAACCTTCTCTTATTAAATAGGCCTGTTGATACAGCATCCATACCCCCTGCCTTGGGCAACTTCCAGCGCTTTGCTCTTTTCAGGCACCAAAAGGTTTTACCACACGCGACCTACGCACCCTCTGCTGCGCCCTGAGCAACTGCTCCTTGCCCCACCACCCCAAGCACAGACAGCGCATCACTGAGTCATCGAATGTCCTGAGTTGGAAGGGACCCACAAGGATCATCGAGTCCAACTCCTATCCCTGGGTAGGACAACCCCAAAATTCACACCATGTCTCTGAGGGCGTTGTCCAAAT
>VZTV01011474.1:14019-30098 GCA_013400875.1 Anhinga rufa
CCAGCCTCTCGTTCCCCATGATTCCCTTCCTCTTCAAGAGTCCTCTCAAGAACTCATCCCGCCTTTGTCTTCCCTAAACTGAACGGCCCTGGCTCGCTCCAGCCGCCGGCTTTAACATCGGGGAGCAGGCAAGAGCGCCGCTAGCCTCGGCTGGCGCCCCGCCGCCCGGCTCTCAGCCGCCGCCGCCGCCGCCGCCTCCGGCGGGAGGGCCGCTGCTCCGCGGCCGCCATCTCCCCCCGCCCCGCCGCGCCGCCCCGAGGGGGCTTTAATGGCGACCGGGGGCACCGCCGCGTTCCTTGTCGGGCAGCGCCCCCTGGCGGGCGCCCCGCCCACAGCCGCCGCGCACGTTTTCCCTCACGGCGCTTTCCCGCCGCGCCGCGCCGCGCCGGTTGATTCCGGTAGGCCGCTGCCCTCCGGTCAGCCAGCACCCCTCGGTGCCAGCGGGGTCTAGGCACCCCCAAGGCGGTTCTGGATAGCGCTGGGGGGGGAACCAAGTGACCCCGAGTACTAGGGCAAATGAGGACTCCCTGACAGAAGCACTCCCAGGCTGAGGAAAGTCAGCAAGCAGCGCTAGGCAGCTGTGTGGGAGACGCTGGCAGGCAGGGGTGGATCGCACTAGTGCGAAGGTGTACTTGCAAATGGAGGGGGGAAAAAAAATAAAACAAACCGAAGGTTTAAAAATGAGAGAGGATGGAGATAGCGCTCAAAAAAAAAAATAGAGGCAGTTCACAGAAACACTGTAACAGAAGGATCATAGGTTGCTGGTGTCACTCTTGACAGGTGTTTAGTCTGTTCTTGAAGACCTCCAATTGCAGAGAGAGGAATTGCTTAGAGAGTGCATAGAGCCCCTCTTCCCATCCTTTCCATCTTAATCACTGCAGATTTCTCCTGACGCCTTACCCTAAATATCTGCTGCAGCAGCTCAGGTCCATCAGGTCTCATCTTGCCCACCACAGAGATGGGCAACACAGTTTCCCTCCTCTACAGCAGCCTCCTGCAGATTTAGAGACATGCCCAGACAGAGGAATGCTGTTTCCTAAGCTAAACACCACCAGTCTGCTCCATCCAGCCACAGGTTGTGTTTTCCAGATGTCCGAGCCTTCCTTGGTGCTCTCAGCTGAGCTCTCCCCAGGAGATCACATCTTCCCTGGAGCACTCTGTGCAGAACAGCTCGCAGCATTCTGGCAGCACCAGGACAGAGCAATACTGAGCAGACATACCACTTCACGTTTCTGATAGACTGTAATCCCTTCTACTATACACTCTAGTAATGTATTTGCCTCTTTCCCTAGTGGCATGGCACTGACTCATATGCTGCTTGTGATACATTACTATCCCCTACATCCTCTTTTGTAGAAGAGACTAGAGTTATTCCCATCCCTGAGTTATACCCATTGAGTTATTCCCCCATCCTGCTTTTGTGCAATTCATCATTCCTGCTCAAGTCAAGTACCTCATACTTGTTCTGCTGAGTTGTATTTTGCCTCTTTCCTTCCACCCTATGCTATTTCTCTCTATTACACACACGATTTTCCTGATTTCTCAAGCTATTTTTCATTGCTAACCTACCTCCAGTTCTTTCAAGCTCAGGAAATTTAACATCCAGCAACAGTAGATTTAACAACCACCTTCTCTACCTTCTTAGCAGTACAGTTTCCAGAACACACCCTCCAGAAGTCCTCCCATTTTGGCAGCAGACCACTGACAAATATTCTGAGTTCCACTTCTGTCTGTCTCTGTACCTGTTGTATTGCCGTCTTCATCTAAGACACTTCTCTGGCTCACGGAGTTTATTGTCTTGACTCAGAGATGGCCTACATGATCTCTTGAGGTCCTTGTCCACCCTGCATAGCCTACAGTTCTATGACAGTCAAATACATAAGCGCTGTTCAGGGAGAAGTGATACAAGGGAGTTACCCTGAGGTCTTCTGGAAATGGTGAATACTCAGGGAAGTCCCATTGTCTTAAAAACTTGAATGGCAATAACACCAATGCTCCTTTTCCTTGCCTCACTGCCAACCTCTCCTAGTGGTCCATACTTTGTTATAAAGTGTCAGCATTGTCCTTTCCCGTTGCCAGTGACTGAACTTAAATGCACGTAGCAGTACTACGCAAACAAAACCCCACATAAGCCAGGATTCTTGCACTGTGTGCCAGGCTACAGGTATTTCATATGTTATGTGTGTACTATGGCACACCTGGCATCACCTGCATCTTTGCAAGATGCCATATTAGCTACATGGAAAATGGTTTCTGGATGAGAAGTAGCTTGAGTCAAACTAATGCAGCACGTGAGCAACACAGGCACACAGCTGACCACATGGGCAGAACCCAAGCAGTCTCCATGAGCACCAGTGTTCCAATGTGAAAACTAGCTAAACTTCTGACAGCATTCAGGGAATGCATTTCAAGGCCAGTGACTAAAATGAGGGGAAGAAAGATGGAAGCACTGTCTGAAACAACATTCCCAAAACAATCTCTCAAAGTTTGGTCACTGAAAACTCAATGGTCCATTCAATCCATGGCAAGTCATCTGCTTCCCCCTCCTCCCCAGCTGATGGCCACTTAACAGAGGCAAAGGACTGAGCCAAAAGAATTAAAATATTAATATTTTTGTGACTAAGCAACGGTTTCAGTGTGAGTCCACTTGCACAGCGTAAGATGGCCCAGTGCTTGGGACAATCGTTGGATACAAAACACAGCCAAGCTTCCTCTGCAGAAGGATCCTCATGACTGGATCATCTTCCAAGAAAAGTGCCCAACTGCCAGATAATCTATACTGTTAAATATGACCTGCCTTCTGTCTTTCAATGACCTGGAATCCTTTGGAAATCCTTTATCAGAATCCAGATTCAATTTCAGATACTTGTGCCAAGAAGTGCCCTCACCGCTGAATACAGTCATTCTCTCAAATTCATAAGTATTTTAGCAAAACAGACCAAGACCAGCTATACAAGACCATGGGCAACATCTTGCAATATCCTTTAAACAACCAGTACTGTTCCGAGACAGAGTCCTTTTTTTCCAGACTCTACACAAGTCAAACCTAGATATTTAAACTCTCTATTTCTCCTATTGCAGCTAAGTTTTGGATTGTGATCTGCTCCTTTTACTCCTACATCCCAGTACTGTGGCAGCCTTAAATATCAAACCAACTTGGGTCAGGAAATTGATAACACAACGGCACTTCTAAGATTCACCATTTTTCATTTTGCTAAAAGTACTTGACTGTTTTTGACTTGACAGTGCTGCAAATCATTAGGAGCCAGATGCAGCTTTTTGTCATTTAAAGCAAATAAATGAGGGAAACAACCCCCCAACTGACCATCTAGTTCTCTAGAGGTCAACAGCGGGGCTGGTAAATATAAAGTAAAGTACTCATCCTGCTGACCCTTATGTTAAAAGCAAACTCAATTCTGAGATCATTTTCAAGCCAGCAAGTACTACAGCCATGACTTAGAGGTATTTGGCTACACACAGGTTCATTGATCTGTGTATTACTGCTCAATATGCCTAATAAACCACATTATAGAGAACACTGCCTTTTGTTTAATTTTTATGGCGAGTGTGAGAAACCACTAGCAGAAACATGACTGCATACATAAAATTGGTATACTGGCATGAGTTCTGAAAAGAATGCAGGTACACTGTTTAATTGCACATCTTCCAGAGGTTATGTACTACCACCTGCATGTGTATTAAAAATACATAATAAAAACGCTGCTGAAGAGGAGCTGTTTTGCATGGGCAATAGCCTTTTCTCATAGCAGTCTTATTTTGATTGATATCAGAACACCAGATCCATTGCTGTGGGAGCTTTTACTAACAGTAAAATATACCAACAAATAAAATCAGCAGTTATTATATACAGTAAATGGCCTCTTCAGCCTGCTGTAATGATTACATTCACCCACAATAATAAATAATAATAACAGACACCCAGAGCTAGATCCTGGCACATAAGCTAACCGTGCAAAACAGGCTCATAACCAGCTTCAGCAGCTTGCTGAAGATTTTCCCAGAATCAGCCAAGCACTCTGAAAGTGACAGAAATTCAGAGCTGATGCCTGCCTCCCACGTTATAACCAACCCATGTGGGAGGACAGTGATCAGGACAAGGTACATTGGGAGCCCTGCAGCTCTTGCAAGTCATCCTTTAGCCCCAGCAGCAACAGACTCCGCTACCAAACAGGCAAAGGACCACTCATGTTGTTACTTCAGCTCCTTTCCTATCCAAGGGCTTCTGAACCAATGTCTCAAGGGAGACGGTGCTAACCGTGAGGTTAGGGCTACTTTGGGAGCAGGTTTCTTCCAGTCTGTATCACTGAACCTGTTTTGCTTTGCAGAAAGCATCCCTCGGCTCAGGCCGAGAACAAAAGCATTCATCGTAACTGTAGTTAAGACCCACTCATGGGAAACAACACCCTAATCTGAGTTCCTTCACCAGTATTTACACAGTAGGGCAATAACAGGACAGAGAGATGACATCACCTTATAATATGCTATTACTATGTACTGCGTTTGAGGCATTTTATTTTCCCCTCTTTATGGCTCACTTTCTTCCAAAGCATTATTCTTTTGCTGTGCCTGAATGCAGGGTGTTGAACTCCAACATGGGACCTTGGCAGACTGTTTGAATATCTGAATTCACTGCCCTCACCCTTCAGCCTCGCAGAAGGATTCCTTGGAAGATGTCCGAAGCTTTCCAGCTGAGGCAGAGTTGGGGATGCTGCTGCTGCGCCGGGTGGACCGGGCTCTGCCTTCGGTGCTGTTCTGCTGCCATCTGCAGGGCCTGGCTCAGCTGCAGCTCTCTGGTTTGACTCTCTTCCTGGCACCCAGCAGAGCCAGCCCTGGGTAAGGGCTAGCTTGGACCTGAGGCATGTGCCAAAATATGCCAGTAGTCACACCGTGTGCTCCTGACCCGACCTGCCTTGGTAACAGGGATGCTTCTGACCTGACACACAAGGGATTTTGGTTTTAAAACACACCAGCACACGAGACAAGTCTGAGTCCTTGGAAAGTGCTCAGTTTTACATTGCATTGGGTCAGAATGCAAAGTCCCTCATCCCACAGCTACAGCAAAAACAAATTGTGGGCCAAAGAGCAATCGCCAGCTCGGACTGCAAACCAACCTCTGAAAATTAAAGGAGGATTATGTTACCTAGGAAATGGAGTAATTTTATTTACATTAATAATGTTTTCAGCTCCACAAGCTACAATAAAGGTTGGAATAAGATAATAGTCAAATTTCATGCCTCACTGCACAGGCAGATCACCCTTGCAGACAAAGAAACATTTCTCACGTGTAGCTCTCCACAGCTTATACAGATGTACTACATTTTAAGGCGCTCATTTTGTTTCTTTGCCTTTCCCTGAAGCATCAACTAATACAGAAATCAGAACACCAAATGAGAGCAAACACAGATCTGAGCTAGTAGAGAAAAGGCAAATGTAACAAATCTTTGTTCAGTTAAAGGACTTCAAAGGTACTAGTTTCTTGCTATAAAATAAATTGGATATCGAGTTTATGCCTGTGAAGAACAGATATGCTAGAAAACACTGCTCAGACAAGATTCTACTTTCGTATCTTGTACCCTATTTCCCTATCCTTTCCCTCGCACAGATCCTTTTCCTAGCCCCAGACTGATAGGCGTTATCGTGCACATACACCAGCAAAGCCGTCTCCATCCTGCCTCTCCTGAGCATCTGTCTGCACAGAAAAGGTGGTGAGAGCACATTAGCTATTCACCAGGAAAAGCAGCTCCCTCAAGGAGCCCAGACAGGGAGGCAGTATTTCCTGTTTGCCAGTTACCATCGCTTTTTAATCTGCCATTTGAATACTTTGTTCCAGAAGCTGTTGCTTTTTCCACATATGAAGACAGCCTGCTTCTTTCCAGGCAACTTCCTAAGCTCTCTAGGAATCAGCTAGGGAATATTTTTGTGGCTAAAATGCAATTTAGTAATTTCATCCAAGACAGCTTGTGCCAGTCACAGCTTTTTTGGCTGGCGGGGGTGGGGGGAGGTTTGCATACATCTGAGACATCACCATTTCCCAGTCTCATTACAAAAAAAAGTCTGCAGATGTTAACATTACAATAGTTTCTACTGTACTGTGCAGGCAAACCCCAAAGAGTTCTTTTTTTCAGCACTCATCCCAGCAAAACTTTAAAAGCAGGTATGAGGGTGCTTCAGTCTAAAGAGAAAGCAGCTGTTGAATTCTTTCCTGTGCCCTTAACCAGCAAGGAAGAACTGAAGAGCAACAGGTATGCTTTTTCAACTTCTCTATCTCAGAGCATTCTTACATCACCTTTCTGCAAGGGTGACTAACTCACCACAGAGAGCATCGATGTCTGTATTAGACAAGGACAAAAAATGGATTAAAAATTCAATAATTTGTTTTATGAATCACAGAATCACAGAATGGTTTAGGTTGGAAGGGACATTTAGAGGCCATCTAGTTCAACCCCCCTGCACTGAGCAGGGACAGCTTCAACTAGAGCAGGTTGCTCAGAGCCCCGTCCAACCTGACCTTGAATGTCTCTAGGGATGGGGCATCGACCACCTCTCTGGGCAACCTGGGCCAGTGTCTCACCACCCTCACTGTAAAAAATTTCTTCCTTAGATCCAGTCTAAACCTACCCTCCTTTAGTTTAAAACCATTCCCCCTTGTCCTGTCACAACAGGCCTTGCTAAAGAGATCGTCCCCATCCTTACTATAGTCCCCCTTTAAGTACTGGAAGGCCGCAATAAGGTCTCCCCACAGCCTTCTCTTCTCCAGGCTGAACAACCCCAACTCTCTCAGCCTGGCTTCATAGGAGAGGTGCTCCAGCCCCCTGATCATCTTCATGGCCTCCTCTGGACCCGCTCCAGCAGGTCCATGTCCTGTCTGTGCTGGGGGCTCCAGAGCTGGACGCAGCGCTGCAGGGGGGTCTCACCAGAGCAGAGCAGAGGGGCAGAATCCCCTCCCTCGCCCTGCTGCCCACGCTGCTTCTGATGCAGCCCAGGATACGGCTGGCTTTCTGGGCTGCGAGCGCACATTGCTGGCTCATGCCCAGCTTTTCGCTCACCAGTACCCCCAAGTCCTTCTCCGCAGGGCTGCTCTCAATCCCTCCATCCCCCAGCCTGTATTGATACCAGGGGTTGCCCCAATACAGGTGCAGGACCTTGCACTTGGCCTTGTTGAACCTCATGAGGGTCTCACAGGCCCACCTCTCCAGCCTGTCCAGGTCTCCCTGGATGACATCCCGTCCCTCAGGTGTGTGAGCTGCACCGCTCAGCTTGGTGTCATCTGCAAACTTGCTGAGGGTGCACTCGATCCCACTGTCTGTGTTGTTGATGAAGATATTAAATAGTACCGGTCCCAGTACAGACCCCTGAGGGATGCTACTTGTCACTGGTCTCCATGTGGACATGAGCCATTCACCACTACCCTCTGGATGCGACCATCCAGCCAGTTCCTTATCCACCGAACAGTCCACCCATCAAATCCATATCTCTCCAGTTTAGAGAGAAGGATGCTGTGGGGGACCGTGTCAAAGGCCTTACAGAAGTCCAGATAGATGGCATCCGTAGCTCTTCCCTTGTCCACTGATGTAGTCAAGAGGAAAAGTCAATTGACCCGAGAAAAAACCTTGGGAGACAGATACTGAAGAGGCAATTTTTAGAAACACCAAGTGTTGTGGAATGTGTTTTATACAGTTCTGAAAACCCAGATATGCCCTAACTGATCCTCTTGCAGGCATATGTTGTTGAGCATGGTCACGAGAGAAACCACCACAAGCAGAAAACCAGGAGCTTCATGCATGCTTAAGGCTGTCGCCATGGCAGACACTAGGCAGAGACAGAAGGGGAGTTAAGTTCTATTTTCCAGGTTTCTCCACCTTCCAGGGTAAGGGCAGCTCTCCCTAGCTTCAAAGGTACCTAAATGACACAGGGCCCTGGTTGGAGAAAGGAAGAGCATAAGTAGCAGGCCTTATTCCCAGTTACCTCAGACTTTTCTGGGCCTGGTCTGCAGGCATGCAGACATCATGACTCATGCAAGCTGCAGGCATGACTCAGATGCTCATAAAGCAGCTGCTTAGCTACAGCATATTAATATATAATCAGTGCTAGTTTCAGCTTTCCTCAATATGCCAGGCTGTCATGTGTTGTGTTCAGTGCCACAAACAGTTGAGTCACTGCTTAAGCAGGGCCAGATACCTCAGAAGGAAATAACCTCTGAGTCAGGGGCACAATGGAAGGCTGGGGAAAGCACACTCTGCACCAGCAGAATTTTACAATTTACTCATGTTTGTGAGCTAGCACCACAGATCAGAAGTACAGAATTATGAAAGTTTCTTATTGCAAAGAATATTTTGCACTTAGTGAGCACTAGTAATAAAACTTTCTTCAACGACATCAAGATAAATAAGCACCTCAGAGTTGCAGTGAACACATCTATGGAAGGATGCTATGGAATATGAGAAGCAATACTGCTCATACATACATTCCCCAGAAACTAAAAACAAGACAAAAATGCCACTTGTTCCACCTTACCTGCTGGATGTTTATACTGTTTGGGATTACAGTGAAAGATTGCAGATAAATAGATAAGCTGATTGTTAGCACTATTACTGCTTGTTACTTAAGTCTGTACTTCAGGGAACGGACTTTCTTCAGGGTGCACAGGCTCTATTGGGCTAGGGCTTGCTTTCACACTAACATGCTCAGGATGAGCAGTTCCGCTTCTGCAGTTCCCTTGTGGAGGGCAGTAGATCCTGCTATAACCCAAGTGAGATGGGCTGGAGATTTTGAAACTGCATCCTCTGACACCCAGCCTGGGTGCCTGCTGCTAAGAAACTAGATTATAGAGTATAAGAAACTCAGATTATAGGAGAGCATCTCAGATGCACAGGTGGCCAACACAGAGCTTTGTGTTACCCTACAACAGAGCTTTGCAAATTAGAGAAGCAAGCATTAATAAATTAAAGCTAGTGTGATCTAATATTTATTTTGTCCTTGTTTGAAAGATCTCATCTATTAGAGCTTTTAGTTTACTGAAAGCTTCTACTGTATATTTAACAAGAATACCAACACTTTGGCAGTGAGATCCAGTTGTGGCACCATTTTAAATAGTTTGCACATGCCTTATAGTGGCTGTTCTTCTAGTGCAATACAGATGCCCACAGTGCTGAGCAGGTGCTTGATAGCAAGCAACCTAGTAACCCTCGCTCTCTGGTGGTCATTTTCTTTGCTTTCACAGATTTGCAGGTCTTAATTAACAAGAAGCATCAAGGATTCCAGCAGATGAGCAACCCAGCAAGCCCTGACTCTCAGTATCTGCTATTAACAGGCCACTAGAGGCCACACTCGGCTCACCTGGTACCTTTGCACTGAGAGGCACAAGATCCTTCCCACGAGAGGCAGGATATATCGACTACTACAACATACAAAGCAGAGTCAGCTCTGGATATTACAAGATATCACTGACACTCACCTGGGTCAGGTGGCTGAAAGCTCAACTGACCACAGAGGAAAATCTTTGCTTACCCTCACCGCTATCGTCCCACCCCAGGCCCTAGCCTACCATGCCATCCTGATGTCACCTCACTTCCCCCAGCTCAAACCCCACAGATATCCTGTCCCTCCCACCAGCCACCCACTGCCCATAGCAGGAGCTCTGGGAGACCGCTGACCCAAAACCTGTAGGTGACACTCTTTCCTTCCAGAGAAGGGCCCTCCTCCAGTAAAGCAGAAGGGAACAGGTCCTAACTTGCTTCAGACATCAAGAGGTACTTAATGGGACCAGGATTATTGCTCACCATCTTCCCCTGCTTTTTTTGGGGTATGCTCAAACCCAGTGTCTTGCTTGGATATTTAAAGAGGGGTGCCACACTGTACTGCAATCCATCCTGTACAACCTGCTATAAAGTTAAAAAAAAAAAGTGGGAGGAATCTTGTCAGGTACAGAAAAACTACTTATATTTGACTGATCCTGTAGCCCCACCACACCAGCTGGAGCCAGAGGCCTCACCAGCCAGTGCTGAGGTGGTGAGAAAAAGACCAAAGACAGCAGTGTCAGGGCAGAGTTGAGGCTCTGCAGGGTTGGAGCTGCTGTGCTGGTATAAGAGGAGAGCACATCTGCTAACCCAAGAGCAGGCACAGGGAGAAAATCCTGAGGGCTCAAGCGCTGACCAGTTATGGAAGTAGCTTTTTGTAGCATGAACATCCACAGCTTGAACAAAGTCACGGCAGTGTGGCTTGGCCAGAGTATAACAGGAATGCATCGTCATACATTTGCCCTGTGCTTGTACTCATCCCCGGTCATCCACTATCCATCACTGCTGCAAGACTGCCTGAATCTTCTGTTGAAATCTAGATGTCCTCCTCTAGCTATTTTGAACAGGCTCCAGAGGAAAAAAAAAAAAAAAACATGAAGTGGACAAGGCCCATACCTCCAAGGAGACAGTCATCTCTATCCCTAGCCCAGGGAGCAATCAGAAACCACATGAAGGACCACCAGCCTAGGCCTTCTGTACAAAACATAAAGTTCTTTAGATCTCCTGTATCCTTTTCACTACCACAGAAGGCTAAAACACAGCCTGCATTTAAATATAAGTATGCAAAAAAGCCAAAATCAACTGCATGACAGATGCTGAGAGAATAAAGCATCATTAAAACCTGGTTTCTTTGCGTGACAGATAATGCTCGTAAGGAAAGGCAAGTGCTGAAGTTAATGGAAGACAATGCATGCAAATGGCATTTAGCATCAGCCATTTCAGCATGCAACAAGGAATGACACTGTGTAATTAAGAAGGTGCTTATTAATCTAAGTTGAAATTTATTATTAGTCAATAGATAAATGGACTCAGTGTGTTGGCAACATCTTACATAGTTGCATTTTGGTCCCACCATTTAATACAAACTGCTGAACGTACATTGTAAAGTTAATTAAGCACCAAGTACACAGTTTCTCATTCTGTTATTTTCTGTAACATTTCAATTAAAGACCATCTTGGGCATTTTAAAACCACTATGTGGAGAATTCTGTGCTTTCGTTTGATTAATAATATAATTTGTTTTCATGGAGTATCTTCCAGCAGTCAGCCCTTATGTTAATTTAAAAAATACCCAAGAGTATTCCACAATACTAGATTAAAATCTTGTAGCATGTTTTTATTACCAGCATAAGATACACTATATTGAAGCTATTGCTATAGATTATGGGTAGTTTTCTCATTAAAAACATCGGAAGGGCTGAACTGATTAATCTATAAAGAACTCAAGCACACCAAGGAAATGTTAGAGATGCAAAATTTCCAAATTTCTTTTAAGGAGGCTGAAAGAGTTCCATGTCTCATGCCTTCATTTAATACAATTACCCACTCTGCCTCATAATTTTAAAAAGCCCATGGCAGCCTTGATATACCTTATGATAAATATTTGGAGGAAGGGAACAACAGCAGCAAAATCAAATTCAGTTTTACAAGCCATACTGCAGCAGAGCAATTGTGACAGGAACAAGGAACACTGCCTACGAAGCTCATGGTGATTTTCTCAAGAGAGCACCTGCCATGAAGACAGCCTCTCATCTAGCATGGCAAGGACACAAAAGAGTAAAACGCATTATCAGGTTAGAAATAAGTTAGAATATTCTAAGTTATAAGTTAGAAATAGTTGCAAGTTAGAAATTCAGCTAGTGGTTGGGGAAAGAGCAGAAAGAACGTCTTAAGCAGGCAGAATCCTGGGTGCCCCTACCAGCAAAACAGTTTGGGTTTTGGGGAGGGTTTTTTTGGTTTTGTTTGTTTTGGTTTTGTGGGGTTTTTTTGTTTGTTTGGGTTTTTTTGTGTTTTTTTTTAAAACTCTCCCTCCAATAGCTTTCCAACAGCGCTAAGTCAGTCCATAACCAGAATCCATAAGACACCTGTTACCCTTTGTGGTATTACCTGTTTTCACTTATTCTCAAGCCATACCACCAAGGCATAGTTCCCATGGTCTTTCCCTCAGGCAGGTACATACTTTACATTTTACAGTGCAGCCCTGCAAGCCTTTTCTTCAGTCTCCAGTCCCGCAGACCAGATCCACCTGGTGAGGCCAGAGTTGCACCTGTAGCGAGGCAGCCAGATAGACTACCAGAAAGCACCCAGCCCAAGCCCCAGTATCTGCTTGCCCTTCTGCTCTGGACCCACGCAATGAACGGACAGGCGCTGTGGCTCTGCCAGTCTCTACCTTCCATATGAGGTGTAAAACCTACAGCCTGTCTAAATGACTGCTGAAGATCACACAGTTCCCTCAATGCGCCTTTCCTTCCCCGCCTTCAAGAGCTGAGGTAGTATCCCACTATACCTTGTCTTCTTCCAGCATAGTGCCACCTGAGTCGAGTGCATTCCTCCTTCCTGTTGATCCTCATATGTATTGGATCAGGGCTGTTACATTCTCATCACACTTAACTAAGCATTACATTCCTCCCTGTCTATCGTAGAACTGGGTTGCAGCTGGTACAGCCCAGGAAAGTAGGGGTATTAAGCCTGCATTTAATAGCTATAAAGGTATCTTTAAAGAACGCTTTGATCTTGAAGCTCTAAACACTTTAACCCACCCTTCCCCAAAAAGTAAAACCCACCAATTTTGGTTGTTGTTTTTTTTTTGTAGCAAGAGCAACTTCACTTTTCTACAATTACCAGAATACTGTCCTCTCTAAAAGTTTAAGGAAAGACTAGTTTAGTTAACAGGGGAATTTGACATCATTTCCAGATAAGTCATAAATTTTCCCTGGGGTATTTGAGCTGATTACTCAGTCTATACTCCTGTTTCTCATCCCCAAAAACAGAGCCGAAACTTCCCTATACATGAGGTCTGTCACCAAAGATATTTGGAGACACACACTCTAAAGCTTTTAATCTTTAATAAACTAGGTAGGAAAACAAGATCTAAATTGTCTAAGAAGGCCTCCTCTTCTCCTCCTTCTCCCTGAAAAAAAGGTATTTAACATGTTTTCTTTCCTTGAGAAGATATTTAGGTCTGAGCTTGACTACAGTAAACACTTTAGTATCTTCAAGTTCCAGCATATGCTTATTTCTTCACTTTTTAAATGTCTCTTTCATTGCATTTGATATCCCAGTCCTTCCTGCAGTGCCTCAGATTGATAGGCAATGTTCCAGAGAGCACAAAGCATGCCTTGCTTGGGTGTTTAATGGTAACTATTACTTGCTATAACTGACTCCACTGAGAAACCAGAATGAAAGGCTGAAGTAACAGTTTAGAAAAAAAAAAAACCTCAACCAGCTCATTATTTTTCTTTCACATCCCAAGTAAGTTTTGTCCTGAGGCAGCAAGAGATGTAGGCCCTATTTGCCTTGTAAAGATGCACTTCACTGCTAGTCCTTGCTCTCTATGGCTCTGGTAAAGGTACGTAGGCATCAGGATGATTATCTGCCATTATGGCCCAAAATTATTAATATCATCACTAATGACAGGTCCCATCCTTCACTCATAAAGCTATGCAAAAGCCTCTAAGAGCATGTATTAAAACCTCTCATTTCTCCTGGCTGGAAGAATGAGAAGGCAGAACTACAGTTAAAGAAAGAGTAACCTACCAAAAGTCTCACCTTTTCCCTAGCTCCACAGTTAAGCAGAAGAACCTGTTCTCCTCGGTCACATTATCTAGTTTCTCATTTTCCTTTTCCACTCCTTTCCATTCACCCCCTTCCAAAATATTCAGAAGAAAAAATAACTATTTAATACTTTTATCAAGTCCTATGCCAACAGTGAACTCTCTAGATAATGGTGATGCAAATTCAATGTGTATCCAGCCCAACAACTTTTAATGATGAAGGTAGCCTTCTGTTTAAAGCTACGCTGGAAGAACACATAAAACAGCACACACACACACTACTTTCACTTCCTTTTATCAATGCATCTCTAAGAACTAGCGTGAAAAAAGTAGTCTTTGGGAACAAATGGCCTAGCAGACCTCGCACAGTATGTGCATATACTAATCTTTACATTTAATTATATATAGCCAAAGAAATAAAAGTATCTCCGTTTTAGGCAGAAGCTGTAGAAAAGAGTCTACCATAGAAAGGCAAAGGGCCTGCATTCATATATCTGCAGTACTAACTTCAGTCAGTCTGATTTTGCTCGGTCTGCTCTAGAGATAGAAAGCTTTCCCAGGAAACTGCACTTGGAATCTAAGTAATAATGGAGAGGCAATTTATTGATCTGCTTTGCATTTTCACCTAGATACAAAACCAGTTAAATCTCTCTTTTCTACTATGCAATGCAGATGCTCAATTATCTCTTTATTATTACAGAATTTTGTACTTTATTCTCTGCCAAAGCTCTGATATGATCCAAGCTAGAAACTTTAACCAAGAGCAACCAATCTAAGCAAGGCAGAGTTGGATGAAAGGTTCCCTCAGCCAAACACATAATAAAAAGTACATAAAAGCTATAAAATCAGACCCATAATTATCAATATTTACCTAAAACACGTGCCTGCATTTATACAGCTAGCACTGTATACTTTAGAATGAGGCATATGTTTCCCTTTAATTGACTTCCTGCTTGCTGATATCAGGTATCCAGAGACCTGAGACTTATTGGGCTTTACAAAGAAGGTTTTATTCATTTTACATTTTAAACTTTCACCCATTTTGCACCTGTATGAGATTTCTTTAAAGCTGTAGACAGCCTTTGCAGAAAGCTGTGCATCTGTACCTAGACATGAGTGTTCATATGTACAGAAGTGTATGACTATGCACAGCTCCTCTGTATTGCAAGTGTGCAATTATACACACACTCTGTCTTAATGTTTAATAATGTTGTATCATCTCTTCCACAGTCTGAAACATAGCTTGGAGAAATACCCTCTTTTTGACTGTTTTATGTTTCTTGCCAAGCTTTTAATTTTATCTAGATGTACAGAACTTCAAAGAGGAACTCCCCTGAACAGATTCTGTTCTTGGCAGGTTATTTTGGATGGAGGTTACTAAGCTATTAGTATCATTGATTAAAGCTACACTACCTAGGCTTTATTTACTTGAGCTTCAGGGGCATTTCTGCAAAATTCTTTATATCTGGTCTAACAGGATCCTACTTCAACTAGTGTTAGATACTGTCTCTACACAGGATTTCATTCTTCCAGAATACCAGTAGTATCACTGTAAAGTTACCCTCATGTTCTATAGCCTGGTTTATTAAACTAACCAGCTAAGTTCAGAATTATACAGTTTTCTCCAAAGCCCAATAGTCACTGAAGCCTGCTTTACTAAGACCTTCTACAGGGTGCTGCTCCTCTGCAGGGTACACATGAAAAGCATCACTAGAGCTCCCTTTCTTCCTTGTTCCCACTCCTGTTCCTCGTGTGCATGTCTCCTGGCCACCGCAAGATTTTTCCCTCTTCAGCTTTTTCCAAAATGAGCTTTGCCTTTCTTCTTACAGTCCACACTCTTCCTCTCTAGGAAGAATTGCTGCCTTAGAGTTTCTTTTCCCTCCCTGCAAACCCACTGTCACCTAACATTACTCCCCCTCCTTACAAGCGTGTCCCCACAGTAGGAAAATAACTCCTACCACAGCCTGCCATGCAGGCGGCAGTTTCTTCCTCATTTAGACTCAGAAGCAAAGCTCAGCTAAAAACACTTCTGTATGTGGAAGAGGCAGTCTGATAATTTGAAAAATACGATTAGTGATGTTTGGTCAGAAAGTAAGAGACCCCAAACCACCAATTAAGACTCCTTATCTTCTATAAAGTGGAGATAGTGTCCCAGGGCATCCAGGCAAGTGAAGCAGCCGAGTTTAGTGGTGTTTGTGAGCTTCTTTGGGGATTCCAATCAGAAGGATGCTGAGAAAGAGTGAAGATTTTTCAGGAGTATTTTAGTACAAGGCAAGCTAAATAAACTGGCCACATGATGCCAGCATTGTCTGGGAAATAGAAGACTCCAGTCCCAATCAAAGTGTGTGTAGATCAGTTTCTTTTTCATTCTGATGGAGGGGGGGTGTGGGGGTGTGTGTATTTTCTTTAGTGTGCACGCATCCGCCCTCCCACTTTTCATTTTGCTGCAACCTTTTCCTCTAGCTTTTTGCAGCCTGCTTAGTCCACC
>VZTV01011486.1:3228-15071 GCA_013400875.1 Anhinga rufa
TCACCTGTGTTTCTGAAAACTACATAGACAAAAAAACCCCAACAAATCAAACCAAAGTAAACCAATTTTTTTCCCATGGTTTAAGGCTAAGGAGACAAAAAAAACGCACTTATGGCAGTAATGCTAAAACAGGAAGATTACCTCACGGTGATTTAGAAGTCTCTCCAAATCTGCTGCCATTTGATTCTTGACACGCAGCAAAGCTGTCTTTTCTTTATTTAAAAGACTGGTAGAAAGAGGATAGGAAATACAGTAATAGCAACAGATAATCTCTTTTAATCTTGTATTCTGGCTGAAACATGCATTTTCTAAAGCTAAATACTGGCAACAATGAAAATCTGCTCAAGTAATTGTATCAAATGATCCTTCTCTATGTTCAAGCATTGGAATTTTTACAAATGGGCCTGAATGCACTGATACATACAGAAATCTTATTTTAGTCAAACAGAAGTACTATTCAAAACCTTCATAAAATATGGTGTTTTTCTGATTCTGTGAAGGCTAATTTAAATTATCAGAATCTTCTATTATTATCTCTTGATTTCCTCTAGGCAAAACAAGCTCATTTTATAAGCAAAGTAAGGCTCCTTATATCTACACTTCTATATCAAAATGGATTTATTTATTTTATGCATCACCAGTAGCAGCACACACTGTTCTCTCAGTATCACCTCTTTTGATACTACTGTATTTAGAATTCAGCAAATTCTAATGTATTTAGAAAATAACACATACAAGGAAGAAAAACATCCAGCTCTCCCTTTTAGCTATGTAGTTTCTGCAGAAATTGTAAATGTATTTTTGCCAATTTTTAATTTTATATTTCAGGAGAAAGTTTGTCTTGTGAATCAAGTATGAAAACTGGTTTTGCATGAAGGCATGCTTTTATAGCACAATGTCAAGTTTAACTTTAATTGTTCTTTGTTTTCTTAGTTATAGAATATGAACATTTGAAATGTTTAAGCATACACATTCTGATTCTAGGCAGCAATTCCAATATAATTAAACATATTTTCATATTTAGTCCCAACATCAGTTTCCAACAATAAACTTCAGACTAATGCATACAAAATGCCAGTATATAATCTAGCTTGTTAAAATAGCCACAGAGATTTTCTTGGAAGACCAATGTTATATATGCCATTATCATGACCTAACTAAATGGGTTGTACAATATAAACTATAACGTAAATCAACAACTATGCAAAAGGCAACTCTGCATATGGAGTGCAAATATCTAATACTGAATACAGGTCAGGAGTTCAAAAGCAAATGTATTAAAATTTTATAAATGGAATGGAGCAATTACATATGTTGCAAACAAATTATTTAATATTCCTAGTATTTAATCCAGAAATGATCAACAAAATAAATCAACCTCTTCTTTAATTGGCTGTGTATCATCTGCTTGTTTCAAATAAGCAACATTATCCTTTGCCCCAGAGTTTTTCTGGCAGTTCCTTGAAAGCTATACTGTAAGTTATGACTGTCAATTCCTTCTAGGCATTTATTAATTCTCAGAAAAATTGTATGCTTTGGCCAGATTGCTTAGTTGTCTGAGTTATTTAACAGGAAAGTAGTAATATTTATGAAAAACTACATAGATATTTTAATATTTTCAAGAGTTTTTTCTGTGACATTTTTAATCACAATGAAATTGCTGTAGTATTTTTTTTTTCCTGAGTTCATGTGTTGTAACTTACTGGTATGTCAGGCTTTCATGGATTTCTGTACTTCCTAACAGCATAAACCAATCCTTCTAGAGAATGACTCACAAGCTTATTAGAGAAGCAACAATAAGTGTTCCTTTATGCCTTAAATAGCATACTGAATAAGCATAAACATCAGTGTTCATGACTAAACCAGAAGTTCATGTTCAAGATTCAGTTTCATCTACAGAATAGAACCTATTCTAGTTATACTAGTTATACCTTCTGAAACAATATGGCATGACTAATCCATGTGGAACAGTTCTGATTTTCTCTGTTTGGGGTCAAATATAGGAATTTGACTGCTACATTATTCAGTAGCACTTGATGCGTTTTCTGTCAAAGTTATGAATATATAATTACCAAAGTACATGCAGACTTTAGATTTAGTAGTTTTGCAACAGTTATGCTTTTTCATCATTGTGGATAGAAGGAAGTAATTCATATACTCCTGAAAGAACACTTTAAAAGAGGCATATATACATTTAACAGAGCGAGAAAGCAGCATTACGAGACACAGCGTTAATAAATTCACACCTGTAATGACCAAGTAAAGCAGAATTTCCTTCAAAAGTTCAATTCTGGGACGAAGACTAACCATTTCAGCCCCTGGTATGGAAACATTCTGAGTGGGCACCTTAGATGTCAGCAGTCAAGGAGGTTCTAGCTTTAAACTACCCTGCACTTTCATCAAACAGTAGTTTAAACTAGTCCAGTTTTACTTGGCAGTGTAACAAATCAGAAAGCAGCTTTACAGTTCAGTTCAGCTGACCTAAGTGAAAACTGTTGCTGAAAGATCATCCTTCCCTAACCATATACTGGTAACCTGCTCTTTGTGTTGGTACTAGAAAATTAGTGACCACATGCGTAGGTCACTTCACTGATCTGGATGAAAGCTGGAGTCTTTTTAAAGGTTATTTTTCACATGGATCACCAAAACAACTTGGTTTACCATGTACAGTGGAAACCCACAGCTGAAGGTAAGGATGAGACTGCTCCATTTAGTGACTGTCCGAAATCACAATCTATGAGTCCAGACAAACCAGCTTCTCACACCTGAGCTTGAGGGTTATAACTTTCATCTGAAGAGACACGATCTTCTTGACCATCTTTAACCATACTTTTAAGTTTTCATGATACAGACCTGTATTAAAGTACTAGGGTACTAAACGTTAGAAGAAATCTTCCAATGACTTGTTCTGGGGTGAATGGACTGTGTTGAAATGATGTAACATCCCTGGAGTTATTTAACAGCAGAAATGGCTGTTTTTACACTGCAGGGCAAGTGTAGACCATGCTGTGCTCCGCAGTCCTGGTCACTGACTGCTCCATCCTGAGTGTGGAGATGGTGCCCTTTGTGATATAACCATGGCCCCAAAAGTCCAGGTTGGAGAATTAACTGAAAAGCAGTACAGCTCCTGCTTTTCATGTGTGCCTGGGTTTTCCAGAAGAAACCAAAACATCTGGGAGGAGATTCAGTTTCATTCCATCATGCTTTCAAAACCCAGCCAGGTATGAATCCAGGTACCAGGAATGCAGGACTTACCATGGAAGTCACTTGTCATATTCATTGCTCATAGCAACCACTGGCTTGTTTTGATTCGCTTTATTCAGAATCTAAAGCCAAGGTAGCTTGGATATCTTAAGTAAGACATTTTTAGGTGACTTGATTTCTCTGGAGAATGGAGACTAACATTTCCCAGCCTCAGACTTTTAATCCCTTTTGAATTTGGGCAATTAAACATCTCTTAAATCTCTGCTCTGAATATACTAGCTACTATCCTATTCAGAAGCTTCTATTATTAGATGTTCTGGATAATATGCTTATGCTGAACACTAAATAAACATGGGTTTACATATTACTGTTTTTTAATACTAATTCTATTCTGTCTGAAAAAAAGTAGATTTCTTTTTCAGTGAACTGTGTACCTCAAATGCTATGAGAAATAAGGATTGTGCCTTTCTGTTAATTTCATGTTACAGTATGATGAAGTTGAAAACTTAAGTCCAATCTTAAGGTTTTTTTTTGCATTTTATGTTCATATACAAATATTACCATAAAAAAATCAAACATAGAAATAGTATATGTGAAGGTTTTATACATAAAACTGAACATAATATAGGCACATAGTACAGCTATCCCTGCATTATCTCTGAAAATTAGAGATTAATAGCTCAGAGCAGACAGCTAATCTTTAAAGTCTAAGTCAAATTTTATTTTTAAGTCATGTAGTTAAGAGATAGGTATAAAAAATTCTGCAAATAAATGTTCTTTAGAAGGGAGAATACCTGAAAAACCTGTGATCTTTCATGTGCAGCTAAATACCACAGATCACATTTTTAAAGGCATTTAGGAGAGTATTGCTTAAAGATTTTAATTGGAGTGCTTCAGGTGGCTTAAAAACTCATGCATGCAGTGTCCAAACTGAAAAAAAAAAACTTTTTAAATTTGTAAAAAAACCCAACCAACCAAAAANCATTGTTTATTTTTTATATTTCCAGACTTTCCAGATAAAAATGCATAAAATCTAGAAAAACAAGCACAAACAATTTTTTAGAAGTTGTAATACAGGTCAGTTCCTTTGTAGAAAAAATAATATATATATATTTGTACAAATTTTGTTTGGAGCATTTCTCAGGTAAATTGCAGTAGTGTTGGAATAGTTGATGCGTATTTCACAGAATGGTAATGTTCTCATAAAAATCTCATTGCCCATTTTGTGATGGGAAAAACTCAGCTAACGCTGTATGCTGAGCTTTATAATGTTTGGATGGCAATTACAGAACCCAAAATGTTTAGGTAAGAAACATTTCAGTACATAGCTTCTTAGTGAGCAAAATCCTTGTACTGCTTCTAGATTTGCCGCACAGTTAAGCTTTTGAGTGCTTTTGGGTAAGTGAACCACTTTTAAAACCAGCCATTGGTACTGAGAAATTTGAGTAACTGCATTTAAAATAAATACCCTCTCTTTATGAATAAAGTCCTGTTTAATGTCTCCGGTTATTTATAAACCTAGATGTTTTTAGCAGAAAATTACGTACTAAAACTACAATTACTTCACTACACACATAAGAATGAAATTCAGAGATTGTTTTTCCCACAGCATGACATACTTACAAGGCATTTCTTTTCAAACGGAGCGCTAAATGTGATGTTTTCATTTCTGGTTAAAGAACTGTGTGCTAGAGAGATTTCTTTATAGTAGGAAGGAGTCATCCTCATATATACCACTGCTTTTATTAACCATCGCTATTTACTTTTATTAACAAGAGTGCTATCTGGACTGGCATAAACGAGAGGTTACTTAGAATATTTTGAGATATGCAGACCACCTAGAAATTCACCCCACAGATGTCCTGTCACGCAAGACCAGAGGTTTTGTATCCGAAGTGTATGTGCCGGTGCATGGCTCAGTGCACAAGCACATGAGGTGTTCTGCTCCCAGGGCCACCTCGGTTCTCTCCATAGCCAAGTGCCAGCACAGCCCGTGGCCTGCCTGGGAGAATTCTAAGGGGGCAGGAACGAGAGTGGCACTGAACATACATGTGGGCAACATCTGACAGAGCCTCCATTAGCCCTAAACAACCTCTCCTTTTATTTTTGAGTGGTAATACATTTGCACCTTCACACTGTAATCTAAGGAGTAATCTCACACACCTGTAATAACCTGGAGATGGGTCCCTAAATTGTTAATGCAAATAACTAACAGCAATGATGGCTGCTCAGCTAAGCATTTACCCCACCCACAACAGCTCTTGCTTAGTGAAGGTATGGCTAAAGACCCACAGAGCAGTGTCAAAGGTGTCCAGAACAGACAACAGCAAGACACCAAAGTAGCTCCAGCTCTGGTGGAATATACTACTTTAAGGCCTCGATTCAGTCTGGTATCTATTTTGACTATTCCTCTTCTTTCAAGGAGAGGTTGGATGGGGCTTTGAGCAACTTAATTTCGTGGAAGATGTCCTTACCCATGGCAGGGGGGTTGGAACTAGGTGATCTTTAAAGGTCCCTTCCAACCAAAACCATTCTATGACTCAGTCTGACACAAGCAACCTTGAGTACTATTTGAATAGTCCTTCCAAATGAGGAAGACATTTTGATACAGAGAGTCTGAAAGACAGCCTTAGCTCTAGAGGTATGATGCTTAAGGATGAAGGCATGTGTCCTGGTTTCAGCTGCGATAGTTAATTTTCTTCATAGTAGTTAGTATGGGGCTATGTTTTGGATTTGTGCTGGAAACAGTGGTGATAATGCGGAGATGTTTTAGTTGTTGCTAAGTAGCGCTTACACTAGTCAAGGACTTTTTCAGCTCCCCATGCTGTGCCGGGTGCACGGGAAGCTGGGAGGGGACACGGCCGGGACAGCTGACCCAAACTGACCCAAGAGATATCCCATACCATATGATGTCATGCTTAGTATATAAAGCTGGAGGAAGAAGGAAGGGGGCGGATGTTGGGAGTGATGGCATTTGCTTTCCCAAGTAACCGTTAAGCTTGATGGAGCCCTGCTTTCCTGGAGATGGCTGAACACCTGCCTGCCCATGGGAAGCAGTGCTTTGCTTCTGCTCGCATCTTTTGCTTTACGTGATAACTGTCTTTATCTCAGCCCATGAGCTTCCTCACTTTTACTCTTCTGATTCTCTCCCCCATCCCACCAGGCGAGAGAGTGAGCAAGTGGCTGCGTGGTGCTTGGTTGCTGACAGGCTAAACTATGACAGCATGTCAGCTGCTCTGGTTAAAATGAACTTCGAAGACCACAGTGGAAGGAAACTTAGATGGATCTGCAGGACTTCAAGAGTATTATATCAAATTATCTGCCTGAATCTGTCCCACTCCTCTTGTGGAAATAACTGCTGCCAGAAATGACACTTTCATAGAATGATGCAGTGTGGAGAATCCTGTACACATCTGTTGCATGTCAAGGGACCACATTATAAGTCACTTTAGGCCATTTTGCAAAAAATCGGTAAAAATATGGCACAAGAACACCCACAGTCCAAACTAAGGAGATTGCTCTCATAGATAGTCTTCCTCATAGTTGCCTTCCTCTTGTGCCGATTTCATCAAGACTGTCTATTTCATCACAGAATCAAAACCACATCTAATAGCAACCAACAGCCTTCTCAATAGATAAGGAAATACAAAGAACTGCAGGTTGGTGCAAAGCATTTATAAGGTTGCAAGAAAGTACTGACTCATCATCCTGGGAAATCTGCTGGAACCTAACCACCATAAGGAGTATGTTCTAAAAAGATTATTGGCCATCATTACTGTTCAAAGAAGCCAATTATGGATTAAGACTAAAAAAGTAAATTCACTTGCAAATTAGTCCTTGTTGATCCCTCCACACTCAAATTAAGTGAGAGGGGATAGACAACTCTGGCACTGATAACACAGATGTGGCTGCTTTACTTAGGGAATCCATGATTTACATAATGCAGAACCATTGATGAGCAGATGAGATAAAAACACTACACAAAAAGAACACTCCTCCACCATAGATTCTGCACACTAAACACAAAGGAAGGAAAACCATGATCAAGCATAGGGTAGCTATGAGGATAAAACTAAGGATTCAGTCTTGATTGTCAGGGTGCAGGCATATCAACATTATGTTAATTTGTCTACAATCTGGTACGCAAATATGAGATTTAGAAAAAAATTATATTCAAAAAAAATCACTAGTATTTGTAAAGGTCTGCCTGAAAACAAGAATTTGAACATTATTTTCCTGTTAGCTGGTACTTGTGAAATTGCTTTCTAGAAATAAAACCAACACATCTATTGTATGTAAAATTTAAAAAAATAATGTACTTCATATAACTGTAGCTTAAATTAAACCTCAACTTAAAAAGGCTACTGCAGAACTGCAGTGTTAACTATTAATTATAGGTGATGGTTGAATAAAAATGTCACTTTGAAATGGCTTTACAAATACTAACTTTCTGCCTTAGCTCTAAGATACAGAGCAACCAGACTTCATAAACCATGTTTAGTGTTTCCTAATAGCATCAACATTATCTGCAGAATTTAGGGCCCTCCTTGAGGAGCACTAATTCACTGAACTCATCCTCTCAAAAATATTCCACACACAAACCATAATAAAATGCTGTTTAATTAACTAAGAAAGACTAATAGGAATAGTGGTCTAAATCTTTTGATCCAGCAGAGCTTCACTTGGCATATATTTGGTAGGGATTATCATTGATTTACTTAAATCCCATTCTGAATCAGTTCTGGAATAGCTGGGAGCTAGACTGATCCACAAAGTAATCTGAAATCACCTAAAGGATATTTTAATTTAGAACTGTCATCAGCAGATTCCAACAGGCTATCCTCATGACAAAAGACTGCTGGAATGCAATGATTCTCTGGTTAGAAATCTCTTCCTCTAACATTCCTCTCACTTAAGGGAAAGCAAAGGACCAACATTATCATTTTTATACCAATTATGATTTCTCCTTGTGCTCCAGGGAATATCAGCTAACAATTTAGGATATCTGTTTTAAATATGGAGTTATGAATAGCAAAATTAGGGACTACTGATATATACCCAAAGCCTTAAGACATTAGGCTGTTTCCAAGAATTTCACCGACCTAGGCAACTACAGCAAAGTTGAGGCAAAATTGTGATAAGAGAGTAATAGTTATTTTTCATTTAGAAGGAATATTAGAAACTACAGGAAAGAACTTCTTACTAAAACATTTGATGTCAAAGTAAGTGTTACTTTTTTGCTACAAAACCATTAAGGATAAAAATATTTTTTGTCAGACTACGCTTTCATTTACAGAAACACGAACTAGTGGTGAGCACACCCAAGCTCACCACAGTAGAGTACTGCTGGTATGTTTACCATGAATGCTCGCACTGTGGTGCAGATCCATTTTCTTCCTTAACCTCAGGCACTTTAAGATGCCCAAAATTCCCTTTATAGTTAATGGAGAGTAGCAGACATTGCTAGCAAATGACTCACTCCATCCAAAATCTGAATTGCTTTTTGGAGATGCCACTTCCTCCATCAACTACTAAGGAAAGCTGACATGACTAAGTTCCTAATTTAGGTGCCTTAATTTGTAGGCTAAATTTAGGAAGAATATCTGGGCATATAGATTATTTGTAATAACCCATAAAAACTCAAGAAAATCAATGTTAATAATGAATTTAAATTCTTATATATTTTAATGGCATGAAACACATATTTTCAGAAATTACTTCACCTATCTAGCCCCTTTTTTTCCTAGCTTTCAGGAGACTGTTGGACAACTATGAGAATAATGAAAGACATTTTCATGTTACTGTAATCTGAAAATTTAATTTGCTACTGAACACTTCTTTCATGATTTTATTCACGATTGGAAAGTAAGATCCTGCATATATAGAGAACAGATTTTTCATCTCCTGGAAAAATATAATTTACCTTTGAAATTTTTCTTATAATATATAAAATCTAGGAAAATATTAAAAACACTTGATTCTGGAATAAAAAAAGATCTCTTCTACTGAATCAAAGTTAAGCCCAGTGAAAGACATCTTTTCAGGAAGTATGAATTAATATTTCAGTTTGTTTACAAGTGTATTGATTTACGTATTGATGTATGTATTGATTTACATATTATCTCTACACTTGGATAATAAGCATTTTTAGGTATTCCTCAAGGCATAACATACATTATCCCAAACCATCAAAACACTGAATAGATACATATGTAAGACAGTATGTAGGATAAAGTATTTAGCTATGGTGAGTCCTACTTCTTTTCTATTTTTATTGCTTCAATAGGTTTGTTGGAAAAAAACCTGTATTTTTCATGTAATTGCTTCACAATACAATCACATTAATGCTTCATAATTTTTACCAAATGTGTTTCCTAAACCAAGATACCACATAAACACCTAATAGTTAAAATGCGAGTTATTCCGTAGTGCAGTGGCACACAGCTACCCACTTCCTTGAAAATCAAGGGACAGATTATAACAGCTTACTTGGGAACCAGATGTTAAACATAGTTTATAAAGCTATATGATGATAGTAAGTTGCTCAGTGGTCAGGGAGTTCTGACAGCTGGATATAACAGCAAATCAGAGAGGATCCACTAAAGGAAGTCTGCTCGAGTTATGCCCGAAATACCCTTTGCTGGTGGACTAGTCTATTATTTTTCTCTGACTTTATTTCTTACTCTCATACACCTGGTGTGCCTTTCCTTCCCTTTACTCTTCTGAACTTTCCTCTACTTCATGAGAGCTCTTCAACTCCAAACTCACTTTAAACCTGACTGTCATTGCTGCTTTTCCAAAACTAAAGCCTCTTTTTCTGACTGTATGAGAGAAATCACAGATACTGGACTTTCAGCATAAAGACATAAACACTTAGTCAATGATGGAGTGTCAGCATCTCCTACTTTATGGCCAAGAACATAATTGTTTTTTAATAATAAACACATAAGTGATTTTGCTTTCAGTTTAAAATAAAGAAGCAGTGATTTTAATTACCTGACATCTTTTTCAAGTTGTGTAATACGTTCTTTCTGTAGACTTATTTGAGAATCTCTCTGCTGCACTGTTTCAATGAGGTATTTGTATGGCTGTTGTACTTGACTCAACAAAGAATTTGCTCTGTCAAGCTGCCAAAAAAGAAGTATTACCGTTATAAATTTAATAATTTATAAAGCACAGTTACTTGATTATTATTGTATTATTATTGGGTATTATTGATTATTACCAATTGCATAATAATAAAAAACCCAAACCTGTTACATAAAACAAAAAAACCAAGAAACAAACTACCCTCAAATTACTATCTAGTACATTATCCTTGCACTTTTCTGTTCTATTTGTACAATGTTTTCACTGCAGTTATGCTACCACTCTCTACACTTCCCAATCTGCAATTTCAAGAGTTTTAATGTAACAGTTTCCACTGATGAAAAAAATTAGTATAGACAAGGCCTCTGTTTGTTCACCTCACTGACCACAAGTGACTTTTTTGAAACAGTATACTATTACAATGGAATTTTCAGCTTAGAAATTGAATCTAAATAAAGACACTAACAATGGAAGAAAAGACACTGTTCCTCTAACCAATTACTGTATATGAAGAGTGAAATTCAACAGGATGTTTACAAGAGTAGTATAAAAGAACTGCATACCCATAAGTAGGAAAGAAACCTTTCTAGCCATATTCCATGAACAAATTAGGATTACTAGGTCTAAAAAGCTTGCACAATATGGCTTGCATCTTGAGAATATAACAAGATCATTCACTAAAATACGTACAGAATTAAGATCACACATCAAGATTTACCACTTTCAGCAGCTGGACTACATATAAATCAAGAATACCAACTAGATTCTTTAAATTACAACCTTTTAAAGTTTAGATACAAAGAGGTCTAATGGAATGAATTAAATGGAAAATGGTTAAGTTTTCCAATTAGTTTATAAAATTTCTGAATAGATTGGAAAAATCTGCATTTCCCAAATCAGACTCAGGAGCCAGTTGTCTTATTTCACATTGTTCCAAACAAGTAGGGGGAAAAAAATCCTTCCTATAGACCTGGCCTATTTAAATAATATTTCAGGACTTTCCTAAAATCAGATTTTTCTCCTATGGACAATTTTAAAAATAATGAAACTATGTTTCCTTCTGTCTCCAATTCCATTATATTTTTATCGCAGTTTTACTTCTGCCCTTTATACTCTGTCAAATGTGCAAAGAACTTAGAATGTAATGGATCACATTTATTAAAAAACAGAATATAGACAAAAATTTGCTTGTACTGGCCTTACTAAAAGGGGAGTTAACTCCACCTCGTGTTTTAAAAAGTGAAATGAGAGACAATAATGTTGCACTTCTTCAGATTAATGCAAATCCGTAAGTATTTTTAAAATACATTAGTTCCTTCAGGAAATACCTATTGTAGTCCACAGTGGAATTCCAAGTTTATTATAGAGAAGTAAAGAAAAGAGGCAATCATCTTGAAAAAATTAATTATCTTCAATAAATTGATGAACAATTAAAAAAGCTATTATTTTTCTAGGAGTACAAGCTATCAAAAAAGATCTCTTTCAGGAAGACAATAGAGTGTTTACATGTCAAACAGGTAATTCCAAGACACGGAGTACTAATCTCTGGA
>VZTV01011488.1:0-13750 GCA_013400875.1 Anhinga rufa
GCCCGGCCCGGCGCGGCGCGGCGGCGGTGCGTTACCTGGACCACCTTGGTGAACTCCTCGTACACCCGCTTCTTCAGGTGCGCCGCCATACCGCCGCCTGGCCCTCCGCGGCCGCCGTACGCGCAACCCGGAAGAGAAACCACAGAGTTGCGCGCAGGGGAGGAGGCAGAAGAAGCCTCCTCTCTTCCCGACTGGAGGCCGCGCTCTATGGTCAGGCGGGCTGGGCCGGGGCGGGGAGGGGCCTCCCGTTGCCATGGGAACACTGGCCTGACATGGCGGCCGAACCCTGCCAGGGGCTCAGCCCCGCTCGGTTTTCCCCCAAAATACCCACCAGTTTCGTTAGGATGTGATGTTAGACCATATAAAGACCAAAATAGAAATAATATGGCTTGTAGTTTCCAGGCAAGCTTAATCATAGAATCATTAAGGTTGGATCTGGGATCACCAAGTCCAACCCCCAACCCAACACCCCCAGGGCTCCTAAACCATGCCCTGAAGTGCCACGTCTACATGGTTTTTGAACACCCCCAGGGACGGTGACCCCACCACCTCTCTGGGCAACCTCTTCCAGTGCCTGACCGCCCTTGCAGTAAAGATATTTTCCCTCATCTCCAATCTAAACCTCCCCTGACGCAGCTTGAAGCCATTTCTTCTCGTCCTGTTGTCACCGAAAACCAGGATTAAAACTCCTTAACACCAGGTGTGTTAAAGAGCAGGCATTACTTTATTAGGTGCTGGGTGCATGGGGGATCTTTCCTCCTAACGTGCACACCTGCTGGAGTTCGTTTTTCACATTTATACATGAAAGTTAACACACCACACCTACCTAATACATAAACATCGACCTGACTGAGCATCCTCTTCTTCCATTCGTCCGCATCTTCTCCGCTTAAGTTTAATTCACTTTTTTATTTAATTTTAATTCACTGTGCATACTCGACTGCTGGGGGGTTAGTCCTCTCGTCCCCCAACTGAGTCCGTGGTCGCAATCTCCCCCTGCCAGAATTACCTGTCCCCAGGTACTGTGACCCTCACTGGTTTCATTGTCATGGTTGTGGCATCCCTCCATCTTCCTTGCAGGGGAATGTTTCTTTCTGTTACTGGTCCTTGAAGTTTCTCAGCTCATGAACCTTGAATTCCTTTCACAGGTTGGCTCATTGAGTTGTTTGTATATCTCAGGACATGGGTTTAGGTTAATAATGGCTCAAGCTGCAAGTTAACCCTTTAGTTATTTACAACACTATCGCTAGTGACTTGGGAGAAGAGACCGACCCCCCTCCCCACAGCCTCCTCTCAGGCAGCTGCAGAGAGCGATGAGGGCTCCCCTCAGCCTCCTCTTCTCCAGGCTGAGCCCCCCCAGCTCCCTCAGCCGCCCCCCAGCACACTTGTGCTCCAGACCCTGCCCCAGCCCCGCTGCCCTTCTCTGGACACGCNGTCAGCCAGCACCCCCAGGCCCTTCTCCGCCGGGCACTTTCCAGCCACTCTTCCCCCAGCCTGTGGCGGTGCCTGGGGTTGGTGTGACCCAAGGGCAGGACCCGGCACTTGCCCTTGTTGAACCTCATACAATTGGCCTCAGCCCATTGATCCAGGCTGTCCAGATCCCTCTGCAGAGCCTGCCTGCCCTCGAGCAGATCAACACTGCTGCCCAACTTGATGTCACCTGCAAAGTTACTGAAGGCGCACTTGATGCCCTCATCCAGATCATTGATAAAGATATTGAACAAGGCTGGCCCCAACACTGAGCCCTGAGGAACACTGCTCCATGTTAGACACTGCTTGCCTTAAATGCGTGTGAAAGCTCAGGATGGCTTTCAAACAGGTCTCCTTCAAGGAGAGGGGAAGGAGGCCCAAGCACCAAAGAGCCCCCTGACAGACCTATGTCACGTTAGATGACAGGAGACGCAGGCAGCAGGTACATCTGTGGTGCTGTGTGGCTAGAGGCAGCCAGGGGCAGCCACAGTTTGGTGGCATCTTGGGGGCAAGGTGATTTGTGAAGGGGCTTAAGGGTCCAAAGGAGGGCCAGGGAGGTAAGCAAAGATCTGGAGAACCTGTCCTATGAGGAAAGATTTAAGGAGTTGGGTCTTGTCTGCCTGGGGGGACCTCAGGACAGCGTTCCCCGTACTTAAAGGGTGTCCACAAAGAAGATGGTGGCTCCCTTTTCACAAGGAGCCATGTGAAGAAGACAAGGGGCAATGGGTACAAGTTGCACCAGGAGACATTTCGTCTCAAGATGAGAAAGAAATTTTTTACGGTGAGAACCATCATTCATTGGAACAACCTCCCCAGGGACGTGGTGGAGTCCACATCGCTGAGGGTTTTCAAGATGTGACAGAATGGGGTTCTCACTAATCTCATGCAGACTCCCTTTCCCACTGGAGATTGGACCAGATGATCCTTCGAGGTCCATTGCAGCCTGGGCTGTTCTATAAGACCATCCTTGATAAAACTATCAAAGTTTCTCATCAGAGCAGCCTGAGTCTTCGGTGGTTAGTTGGTATGAGGCTTTAACTACCCTACAATCATATTCTTTTTCATTATATCTAATTTCAATCACCTTTGTTGTTACTTAAGCCAGTTAACCCTTCTTCCACCCTTAGTACATACAAAGACTAAATTATCTCCTCCTGAAAGCAGCCTCCTGCCTATTTGGAGGCCTCCTCAGTCTCTCTTCTTCTAGGCTAAGCATCACCGACCACTTGGTTATGATTATAGATACGATCACAGACCCTGTTTTCTAAACCTTTTTGCCTTCTCAGACCCTGATTGTACCAGTTCTTACCCAGGTTATAAATGTGAGAGGTGGCAGAGTCCCTTTACACCTACAGCAGAACTGTCCTGAGATCAGTGGCATGACTCCCGGCTTTCATGGTGGGGAAATCTATGCTAGGATGAGCACATCTGAAACCATGCTTAATTAGGAAAGATTCAAATCCATTAGCATGAACATAAAACTTCAGGTCTTTAGGATTTAGGGATTTGGGGGGGAAGATATCAGTAAATAAAGCACTTCTGTATTATTCAAAGAGCTTTTAAAAGTTATTTATTTAACATCCCAGAGGTTGTTGTCCTTAACTGGAAGAAATCCATGTTCTGAGAAATAAAGGAAATACGATCTTAATCAAATTAACTGTTATGATTTTCAGAGTGATTAAAACCAAGCTAACAGCCATCTCCAGTATAAAAATAAACTTTTGAATACTAAGATTTCTAAAACATAATGTAGGACCTAACTCGTGGTCTGCAAAGGAGAACTTGCACTGAGGTCCCAGACTGTCACTTTGGTAGCACTTCCTTCCCGTCAAATCACAGTGGGTTTTCTCTATTCTTCCAGAAGCTTATATATTTAGAAATAATATCATCATAATAATGAATGTCACAAGAAAAAGACTGAAATAGTGTGGAATGAGAGAGGAGTGCATGTCCTTAGATTATAAACTCCTCAGATCAGTGATGATATTTTTACCTTTTGTTGATCCTGGACCATAGCTGAGATCCTCCGTCTTTCCTTCAGAATAAATAATAAATAACAGTAATAAATAAATTGGCTAGAGAGTAGGGTGTCTACTGGAGGAACAAGAAGAGTGCACGGGACACTGAAACCCTTCTTTTTAACCTAGGTTCTATTGTGGAAAGCAATGAGAGAAGAGCTTTTGCCTTCTCATTAAGGATCCAAATTTAACTGGAGCATGTGTTAATGCAGCTATCAGTGTTTCCATCGGGAATTGTGCGTATGTGACCTGTTCCCATTTGCACTGAGACCAACTCCATGTATCCTTGAGACGTATTTGGGAATATTAATTTCTCTTAGGTTGAGTGAGGTTGGCTCGACCCTCAGATCTGTCTCTCTGAACTTATCTAATAGTCAGCAACACTGAAAGAGTCAGGTTCCTCCTTTTCCTGATACCTTTTAAATCATAGAGTTATCCCCTAAAGCCTAACAAAACAGTAGTTCTTAAGTGCTCTTTAACTTGGCAAGTGACCCAAGGAGGTTGCTTCATTGGGCCGTGCATTTCTTCCGGTCCCTCCAGTAGTCCACGGCTTAGTCTCCACGGAACAAGTTAATTTATTTTAATAATTGCTTTCTTCCATTCCCCATCGATGGTGGCACTTTGCTACCACCAGGTGAACAGGAACTTGTAGAAGAAGTCATGCAATTTGAAGCGAAAACCTTTCTCAGCAACATGGGGCTGAAAGGATATTTTGTACCCTTTGGCTTCAACATCCATTTGAATGCAGTCCAGCAGATCAGAAATAGTTGGTGCTGCCTTCCAGGGGCCAAACTTCACCACGGATTTTTTATCCATGTCCAAGCTGTTCAAGGCATCCTGACATCTGGCCACATCCTCCTCAGTTCTGACCACGCACACGATGATGCTGGACCGGCGGGATGCGACCGCTTCTGCCCTCGCGATGCGGATCATCAGTTCGATGTTCTCGCTGTAGTTGGGCACATGAGCCAGAAACTGCTTCCTCGCCACGAGCTCCCCAAAAATCTGTGGGGAGTCCTCTAGCTGCTTGATTAGAGGTTCGATGTCGTAGAACAACGCCTCCTTGTAGACATCCTGGACGTACTGGGTGGGCACTTGGTTACTGCGCAGGTACTCCAAGATGTATTTGAAATAGGTGCCTGGCCTGTCGATGAAGAACCTCCCTTCGGAGTCAGTCCTGAGCTTGGGCTGGCCAGTGAACATCTCTGCCAGCTTGGAGCCAGGGTGTTTCTTTAAGGTGCTCAGCGTTGTCGTGTAGATCTCCCCGCCGACATTTAACTCCACAATTGGTGACAACTGCAAATATCACAAGGGAACAAAAAGCCATGTGTGTAACCCATCCGAGGCCATCAACATGGAAGTGTCAAGGAAAAGAAAAAAAAAAAGTGATTGCAAATGGAAATTGGAATGATGGTATGAAGAGAGGTGTGAGATCCCATCTCTTGGGGATCAGATGTGAACATCCACCCCATTTATTGCTAAAAGGAGATGCAGGATGTTTATACAGCCCTCATAACCAGAGCAGCAGAGACTTGTGCATTTCTAAATGGCTGAGTGCTCACTACGTCTTTGGGACATATGAAAATGTTGTTTTGCCCATGAGGAAGAGAGACGAGAAGTATCCTGCCCAGGAAAGCTGTGGGTGACTACAGGATTCGACGTCGATCTCCTAAGCCCCACACAAGCATTGTCCCTGCTGGTCCCTATCCTTCCAGCGAGAGTCACCTGAGCTCTCACCCTCCCCATGTGCGGAGGGACAAGGACGGAGCTCAAAGCTGTGAAACTCCATTCCTCTCACCTGAGCTGGTGTTTTCTCTTCAGAGGAGGAACTAAAGCTCTTTGAAACTTTAGAAGTGGGTGGAACTGGCTTCCACTTGTCTGGGGGTTTAGTTATAAATGCTGAAATAAGACAAAAATCCAGCGTGTCAGAGGTGGAGAACACAAGCTGTTTAGCAAAGCACTTTAAAAAATTTATGATAGCTTTAGCTAGGAAGTAAAGTAAATAATTCATGCAACTGACATGGATTTAAGAAGGAAGAATGTAAAGGTTGGATTTTTGTTTGGATTTATTTTATTTCACCATGCGTTAACAGCACTGCTACTTGAAACACATCGGAGGAGGCCTGAATGCCTGGAAAGCTTGACCCGGTGTCTAGTCTGACCTTCCCAATGGTTCAGTGCTGAAGAGTTTTAACAGCCTCTCTTTGCACTTGGTCATTTTTATAGTACTCAGTAGAGGAAAAGGAGAGGGAAGAAAGGAGGCAGTTATTTTCCCTCCTGCCGTCACTGCTGTAATGCAAGTCACATGCCTGGCCAGGACCACACCTGCCATTGCGAAGGCATGAGTCAATAAACAGCCCTTTTTTCCAGGAGCTCACCTGCTCTTTCTTGGATCTGATCACGCAGGGCTCTGCTTGGGTGCTGCTAGTCACATGCCTGACGTGAAGCGAGTACTTTAGGGGTTAGCTGGATCCCACAGGTACAGACCCATGGGATGACGTGAGCTGATCTCACAGCTCACACACCAAGAGGAGGGGGAGCTCCTGCTGCCCTCTCCCCTTTCCACCCTTGTACCTACCTACATGTTTCTGTTGCTCACCTCATGCCAGCTCTGCTTCTCTTTCATCTTAGTGAGCTGAATTGGCTCACAGAGGATTTAACAAGCACCAGAGCTGGCAAAAGGAAGGGACTAGGAGCAGACAACCTGGAGCAGGGGGAGACCTTGCCTTTAAACAGCAGCAAGCTATCAGATTTAGAAATTTTCTCACAGCCTAGGCAAGCCAGGGAATCAACAGAAGATTCAGGCCAAAGACCCAGCTGGAATATTGCTTTGCCCTAGTGTGGGTGGCTTTGTCTCAAGGGCAATCATCTACTCTAGGGCCAAGGAGACTTAAAAAATTATTCTCTGAGACTGTCTGGTGATTTCCACCCACTGAAGAACATAGCCCAAAGCTGTTTCTGTAGCAAAGCCTCTCAGTCAGGAGATTTGCTGTTAGTCCAAGTGATAATAACAGCTTTCCCCGGCAGGGATCATTTGATAGGAGGGTTTCATGCTTTTGAGCCTTTGCTCCTTTTTCAGATGGCTGTCAGATGCTTCATGCTGTTTGACACTAACGCAAATGGATAACGTGTTCTTCATTAATACAGTAGACCAAGTAACCTTATGTTCTCAGATCTCGATTAATGGTTTTAGCCTGGGACCGAACTGGTTCCCAGCAGACTGGGAACACTGGCACCAGCTGATTGCCAGCTCTGTAATTAGACAGTGAGGTGACACTTGGGAAGTCATTCCACCTATCTGTGCCCCAGTTTGTTAATCTGCAAAACAGTTACCTCCTTGGGGAAGCATTTTGCAACCTATACCTGAAAAATGAAACACAAGAAGGTTGGATCTTTTAAAGACAGAGGGGTCTGGGGGAGAGGTGGTACAGCTACAAGAGAAGACACACTGGTTAGCAACAGACTGAGGGCAGAAGAGTGGAAAAGGAGAACATCATCTGATCTTGTCCCTATTTTCTGCCTAGTAGTACACAGCTGGTCTTGAGATTGCTATTAATTTCCCTTAGAGCTAGAAAAACTACTGCTCCCAGCGGATGATTTTGTACATCCACAACACAGGGCAGCTTTTGCATCATTGGAGGCTCTAAGAACTATTGAAAAACCCCAAAACTCACAACAGGCTTTTATTTAGGGATATGACCAATTAAAGTTGATATTAAATTAATTTCACCTCCTGTCAAAGGAGGAAAAGAACCGCTCTGGTTATTTCTGATGCCAGGTCCTGTATGCCTGCGAGGGACATGGCCCTTCTATAAGCAAACTGGTGCAAACAGGCTGCAGTCAGACACAGAAGAGTCCTCTTCTTGGTCACATATCTGGCAAGCCCTGGTATCTTCAAAATAGCAGACGCGGGGAAAAGACCCTCTAACGTAGCCCAAAGGGGATGCTTTGATCCCACAGGAGGAAACTGCACTTCGGAGCGCATACCTTACTCACCGTATGCAGACTACCAGTGACCTGCTTCCCAAGGGGCTTGTATTCCGACGAAATGCTCATCTCCCTCGGGAGCTGACGGCTCAGCAGTGTGGGAAAACCTGCTGCTCAGTGCTCAGGTCCTGCCCCACACACAGGATGGCTCCCCGCCGTGCTCCAGTCCTCTTTCACTTGTTTCTTCTTTGTTGAGTCAGGTTTTTTCCAAGCTCCCAGCCCAGCCGCTGCCCCAGAGGCTTCAGTTTGCTCCAGACACAGCCCTGGTACAGGTTGCAGGTGTAGGGAGAGGGTAGGGAATGGGCTGAAAGCGGAAGTATCTGCTCATTTCTGGCAATCAGCAAGTTGGAGGGTGGACTTGGGCTGGCTGCCAGAGCACACCTCCTGTAATACTATCTGTGCCGTGACTAAGAGCCAAATAATCCTTTCCAAAGGAGGCCCAGTGCCCAGAGCACCTCTGAGGAGCCCCACAACGTGTGCCTGCGTGACCGCCTCTGCCTCGCAAACTGGTTGTATTGAAACCAGTAAACATTTTCACAGCTTTTACGCCTCCGTGCGCTGCTGTTTTAAAGCACAGTTTATCCCAAACCATCTCATTGATCCCATTTGTCATATGTATCGATGCCAGATCAGGGAGTCTACAATCTGTCCGAGGTGGTGGCATTTTCTTCCTTGCCAATACAATCTCTGGGCACCGGGTAATTTGTGCAAGGTAAATAAAACCAAACCTGAATCCCTGCTCGAGCCTGAGCTATTCTTTTCAATCGGTCATAAATATTTGCTTAGTATCTTTGCATGACTTTGTTTTCTAATATCCTATATCCACCAAATATCGGAAGTGGAGAGCGCCACAGATTTAGTGGCGGTGGGACTGTTTCTCACAGCACTGAAACACTCACAAGGATGTCTGTTTTCATTACATTTTTTTAAATGCAGAAGTTCAAATCAGAGTGAGCATAAATAACCTCTCCAGATCTGTACAAGGCCCTGCAGAGTCTCCTTGGTTTTATTCTTGGTGTTTCTGAGAGCACTTTCTTTCAAATTTGTCTTCAGGTCACTCATCACTTCTGTGTCTTTGTTCCATTGGTGGCAAAATTGCTGTGGTGATGATTGTCCAGAGGTGTAAGTCAATGCTTGTAACAAGAGACAATATCTTTTATTAGATCAGCTGATACAGATGGGTAAAAACATCTAAGCTTTAGGGCACACAAGGCTTTCTCAGGTCTGTCAGCTTCTGTTTCAGCTTGCTTGGTTTTTTTTTTTCCATTTTTTTCTCGTTTCTGTTAGTCTAATAAAAGGTGTTATCTCTTCTGCCAGCCTTACCTCTCTCTGTTTCATTTTAAGCTGTTTCCTGATACAAGCAACCAAAGGGAAAATCTCAGACAAATACAGTGCTTCCTAAAGTCTTCCTGGGGGAGAATTTAATGATGAAAAATGACAGCGGGATATATAAGGAAACCATTTGCACAAAATCTGCATTGTCCTCATGGACACCAGCTTTGCTGGTTTCGCATCCTCCAGGGATTTGGCTGGATCTGTATCCTCCCAGAAGACAGCATTGATCTGACCAGGTTTGTGGCACGGAGCAAAAAGTGTTATGATTTGCACTGATTCACTCATCTTGAGAATAAAGCCAGTCCTCACCCAAGGCTCCAGCAAAGCTGGTGCCACATTCTTTTGAATGCTTTATGCATTTGGGTGAGCCTCTCATTGAACCCAACTTACGTTTTGCTCCTGCTGCTCTAAAGCATCCCGAGGGATCCTTGGTAATAACCTGTGTCTGAGTTATCTCTGCTGCTTTGAACAGAAGGGCTTGAATTTTCTTTATCCAGAAGAATTAATATTGCTGGATGCACTAGTGAGGTCTACTTGGGAGCTCAGGCTTCATGACTTGTAATAAATTTTTAAAAATCAATGCTTATTGGAAAACAGGGAGAGCTGGAATCATGGAATCATAGAATCATTAAGGTTGGAAAAGACCTCTAGGATCATCAAGTCCAACCATCAACGCAACACCCCCAGGCCTCCTAAACCATGCCCTAAAGTGCCACGTCTGCACGTTTTTTGAACACCCCCAGGGATGGTGACCCCACCACCTCTCTGGGCAGCCCGTTCCAGGGCCTGACCACTCTGTCAGTGAAGAAATTTTCCCTAATATCCAATCTAAACCTCCCCCGGTGCAACTTGAGGCGATTTCCTCTCGTCTTTTCGCTAGTAACTTGGGAGAATAATTTCTTATCTAATAAGATCTGCATCTTCTGGGCCTTTGATTCCTGTAAATCCCACTCTTTGGGCTGGCTTCCGTAGGTGCTTCAGAAAATGTCCTGGATATAACTGACGGAGGTGGAGTTCAGGCTTGTTCTATATGGCACATCTTCAATGCTGGAGGTGATAACCTTTCCTTCTGCAGCTGCAGAACTGGAGAGACAGGTGGGCCACCACCTCTCTGCTCCCACAAGCTTTTCATTAGGGAAGGGTGAAGAGCAGTAGAAGAGGTTACTTTGTTCAAAAGCTCATCTGGAAGGTTTCCCCAGACCGGAATCAAGGGTGGCTGATGGGGTTTGAGGTCAAACCTTCAGTGTCACACTGCAGATCCTTAACACTTCAGCAAAAGGACTAGTTGTTCACTGACATCCACAACTCTTTTCTACTGCTAGGCCAACCACAGCTGGTCGTTCAATCTGATGAACATGCTGGTCTGGTGCCCCCACTCTTTTACTTCATTTTTACATCTTGGCCACTTTTGCTGGCATGTTACAGGGCAAAGAATCAGCCTGAAAGTCTGTGAAGTATTTTGGCTGGAGGTCACCATGTACATGAAAAGTCTGATTGTTATTGTTTGTGCTTCTTCTGGGAATTTTTAATCCCACCAACTGCATGACTTGCTTTAAAATGGCATTTTTCAGTCCTGCTACACAAATTGGATTTTTTTTTTCCCCCTTTTCAATAAGGATTTAATTTAAGCTGCCAATTCCATCTGATCTCAAAAGAGGCCTTCGGAAGAACTTCTCTGCCCAAGCCATTGGCATATTGCTACCTGCCCATGGGGATTTGGTGCCTTTTTTCAGGTGGTCACACCAGAGGTGGCATCCTGGATTACTAGGACCACACATCTGACCTGTTTGGTGTCACAGCTCTGCTGGGCAGGCATCTGACTCTGCATCAAAACCCTCTATGCCTGCACTAAGTGGAAACAGTTGCTCTTGCAGTTTGTCAGTCCTTCTTTTACCCCACGGTCAAAGCCATGCTGAGGAAACCAGTGGGTGGGGGAGCAGCCCATGAAAGGCAGAAATGGGATTAGGGTTTTGGAAGGGACCAGTGGAGGCAGCTCTGACAAGGCTCTCAGCGGTCCATGCTGCTGGTAACAACTAGTTGAGGCCAGTTTCTATTTCATTCTTCCCTGGAGAAGTAAGTAAAAAGCCAAGACCATGAAAGTCTCCATAGCCTCGAGCGACCAGGGTCTTGGGATTCCCACAACCACCAGCTCCATTGTAGCTGCTGCTCCACACCCCCTGGAGAGGTCTTGGACACGGCTGTGCTGTTTCAGGGAGGTTAGTGGGGTTTCTTCCTTTGGGGAATGGGATTTGATTTGTATTAAGCTGGAATTTCAACCCAGGATCTCTGTTGGGCTTTATGCTTGATACCAGTTGGCCTGGATCCCTGAAATCCTTCATCCTTCAGGCCTTTTAAAGCTGTGTCTGATGCACTGATGGTCTGTTGGGGATCCACCTGCTTGCTGTCAAGCACAGAAAGAGAGCTCTGAGGTTTGCAGAGGAGATCAAGCAGGATCAGCAAAGTCCTGTCCTCAGAGGTGAGGCTGCTGAGACCTATTGGAGAGGCCAGCTGCCCAAATGGGTCATGGAGCCATGAGGAGGACAAGGAAGAAGAACCAGTTTGATGTTCTTCACTCCTCTCCCGACTCCTCGAGCACAGCAATGCTTCAGGCCTCCTGCCTGTTCTGCCCAGGGGGGCCACTGGCCCTGACATTTCTTTTGTAGACACTTCAAAAGTAGATTTCCCTCTGCCCACATGTTTTTTGTAGCGGAAGAGGGACGTTTCCAAGACTGTAAGCTGTTTCAGGCAGGGACCATCCTTTCACTGTCTTTGCATAAAGGATTAGACTGTGCCTGGACCTTGTACAAGCAACCACAGTATGAATCAAAAGAATAATCATACTAATGCTGAGAACTTTGTGTCTGCCAAAGAATGAATAAGTTGACAATGGCTTTGTGGGGAATAAATATGTGGTTTTTGAAAACTGTGTAAATATGTACATAACAATGAACTGGAACATCTCTGTGCTGGTACATACCTCAGTTTGGAAAACAGTATTATCCATAAAAGTATTTTTAACAGATTTCCTTAACACATTGAATTGGCAGCTTCTGTTTAACAATTAGATCAACAACATTAAGATTTGTGTTTTATGCTGTAATACAAGTAAATACACTAAATCCAAGGGAAAAAAAAATAATTACATGCTTAAAACAGGAAGGGAAATGAGACGTTCGGATGTGGGGAAGCAGCTGGGAGCAGCTCCTGTTTGCCTTTCTCCTCTTGTTCCCTCTTCTCCAGTATCTAAGCTTCTTGAGGGGGTAAAGCCCTTTAGCTCTGGACCATTTGCCTGGAACATGGAGGTGACAATCCATAGCTGATCTCCACCCTTCAGGGTGTATTACAGCCACTTAGCATTATCACTGCTGGGAGTGATGATAAACTGATGGAAAGGGCATCTAAAGAAGCTTCTTCCCAGGAGCCATCTGCTCCAGGGCATGTCAGTGGAGGAGATTCCTGTGGAAAGCTAGGGAATGAGCCAGGTTATTTTACACAGCGGCAGATGGGTTAGCAAAGAGCAGAGGGAACAAACGTGATGCAGCTCTTCTGAAATCCCATGTGGATAGTATTCACTCCAGCTGGGACTTGGCAGGGCATCCCAATCTCTGTCCTGGAGTTTGCAGGGGGATGCACCAAGAAGCCAGGCCTCTTTCAAAGGCCATAAGAAGAACAGGTTTTTTTTTCTTTTGAAGTGCATTTGCTGACTCCTGCAAATTGCCAGGTTGATCTGGTGACCTGTGGCCAGCCAGCACAATTTCTAAAACATCTCTTTGTCACCGGTCACGAGCACTTGGGACACAGGATCTCACTGCCCTCACATCAGCTCTCGCTGTCATCGCTTCATCCGCACCCTGCATGGCCAGATCCTGGGGATTTGTTCCTAGTGGAGCCAGCAGGGGGGAGACCTGTGTGTGGACAAGCTTCCAGCATAGCGGGGTGAAGTGTGATATGGCTGAAAAGCAAAACCATCAGTAGTTTGGAATTGCGCTGGTGCAGCTGGGCTGGTGGCTTTGCAGTCCAGGAGCCACTCCTAAATCAAACAGCTATGCACTGTGCAAACACCACCAGCATTCCTACCCACTGCGTTTATCAGTTCCACCCACTTTCACGGATCTGGAGAATGCATGGCTGGTGGCTTGTATCAAGATCTGGCTTTGGACAGGCCCCAGGACAGCATCAGAAGCCAAGGGAGCAAAATGCCTTGTGCCAAGCAAGTGCGTGCACCATCACCAGTGGATGAATGGGGGGAAGCATCATCAGGACACAGACTTGACCACTCATACTGCCATCAGTTGAAACAACCCAGCAGGCCCATCAGTGTCCACATTCCTAAGTAACCACATTCTTGTCCTGATCCTTATGCCCATTGACTTCGTTCCCATGTTTATATCACATTCAGCTTAGTTTGTAGACTTTCCTGGAGCAAGAAGCCAAACTAGATACAAGAGTGCTCTCTTCTTGCCTGTCTTTCTCTATCTCATTTCTGAGATATCTCATCTCAGTATCTCTATCTCATTTCTCTGTCTCTATTTCTGACTCAGTCTTCACTGGTAACCTCTTTCCTCACCTGTCCCAAGTTGATGGACTGCAGGATGGAGACCAGGGGGGTAAACCCCTCCCACTGTAAGGGAAGATCAGGTTTGTGACCGCCTGAGGAACGTGGGTATACACAAATCTATGGGACCTGATAAGATGCATCCCAGAGTCCTGAGGGAATTGGCTGATGCAGTCGCTAAGCCACTCTCCATGATATTGGAAAAGTCATGGCAGTCAGGTGAAGTCCCTGGGGACTGGAAGAAGGGAAATATCATCCTCATCTTTAAAAAGGGTAGAAGGGAGAACCCAGGGAACTACCGACCTGTCAGCCTCACCTCCATGCCTGGGAAGATCATGGAACAGATACTCCTACAAGCTATGCTAAGGCACATGGAGGACAGGGA
>VZTV01011496.1:6005-34287 GCA_013400875.1 Anhinga rufa
CCGCGGGGGGCGAGGGGTGCCGGGGGCGGCGGGGCGCCGCTTCGGCAGCCGCCGTCTCGAAGCCCGTGTGCCCGGCAGGATCCAGGGGGGCGGTGGTAGAAGCGCCCAAAGCCCCGTTGCTCAGCCGAGGTCCCGTCCCCGGCCGGGAGAAGCCCAGCGTGATGCGCCCCAGCCTCCGTGCGTTCCCTCTGGTCCAGCCGCACGGTGCCCCCGGGAGCATAAGCCTTGCTCTGCTAGGCAGTAAGGGGGCTTTGGTTATTAAAATAACACAAAATCCACCTCCCAGGAATCCAGAGCTAGCCCGTGCTGTAATGCTTTAATTGGCTTGTTTCTGGCAGTTTTGGGGTGCAGCCAGGGGAAAGTGCTGAACTTGCCAGGGCAGGCTTTCAGACAGGTTGTGTCTCATGTCCTTAGTGAAAAGCTCTCTGCAGAAGACACAAAGATGACTTGATCGAGCAAGAACTGAAGGACCTCGAACGATATCTGTAATATGCCCAGACACTTGTGCTTCACTGAAGAAATTAGAGTAGCCCCTGTCTTTGAGTACACACGACAGGGGCTTCTCCTGATGTGGTCTAATGGCCAGAGGAGGACTCCCTGTCTGGTTCCCACTTGGGCTACAAATTCATGCACCTGTGAGCAAGTCACTTTGTCTCTCTGTATCTTGGTTTCCAAGGCATCTGCCTTCCCCAGTGGCCTGGAGCAGAAATGAAACAGGGAGGCAGCAGGACCCTGCTTCCAGCTTAGCTGGGAAAATGTGAACAGATGTTAAAATTTGACCTGGAAATTGTGAAAATTATTTTATGGGGGCTTCTGCTAGCTTGCCCCCCATTTTGTTTATTTTGTGTAGTGAAGATGAGGCATCACCAGGAGATAAGTACCGCAGGTAATTCCGCTTTCCCCCTTTCTTCAGAGAGGGCTCTGCTGGAGAGGCTGTGTGCGTGCTGACCCACGGCTCACGTACTGCGTGCTGGGGCAGTTAACCACATCTTCAGTGTGAGCTCCTGAAGATGTTTGGGTCTTCTGGGAAGAGTCTAAGAGGAAAAAGTTGATGGAATGACTTAAAAAAAAATCTCTTTTGACCCTACCCCAGTTCTGCAGGAAAAAAAAAAGTGTAATATTCCCACTTCCTAAAGCTCCTCTAGGAAGGGCCCGCAGACCTCTGTCCTGAAAATGCATGCTAGCAACAACTTGTGTGCGTCTGCAGGAGTGGTGCCATGCAGAAAATTGCCAGGCTGTGGCTTGTCCCTGGGGCTCACAGAGATGCAGCAGGAGGATAAGGTGTGAAATAGGGTTAGTTTTGTAAAAGGGGCTGGGTATGAGATGATCAGGAACATCTCGGCATCACGCATGCTGAGATGAGCACAGACTGTCTCGTGTTCTGAGAGCTAAAATGACTATGAGAGATGTCAAAAAAGGATTTTTCCTCTCTCCCTCCAGCCTCTGCTGTAGGTAATCACTGCAACTGACTGGCTTGGAAAGGTAGAATTCCTCCTCTTCTGCAGTATCGGGTGTTTGGGGAAGGACAGACCAGAATTTTCTTTCCTCAGGAGGAAGGCGTAGCAATCTTTGTCCTTATTCCTTTTTGTGATGTGATGAGGCTCATCCTTCTAAGCCAGCCAGCAGGTGCCCATGCTTTGAGGCCTGGCTTCATTAGCAACCAGCTTGATGCTCTTCAGCCAGCGGTTTGCTTCTACTGCAGATGGCAAGCACCCCTTCTAGCACTGCTGGGAGCACATGCAGGGGAGGTTCTCGGGATAGCAATACCACCAAGTGAAAAAACAGAGGCTTTTTGCCTTGTGAGATGAGGTGACAAACCTAAGGCCTTCCTGTCCCTCTGGGAAGCTTTTGGACAAAAGCATCCATGTGGCATGGTGGTACTTCTAAGGAATAAAGCAGAGAGATGTCTTCTTGCTGATACACACAAGAAAGCTGCCTGCTGCAGGGAGTGTGACCAACTCCCACCTCGTTCTTTAGGAACCATTTACACCTGCTCATAGTGCAGGTAGATCAGTAGTTGGTTGACCTCGGGTGCAGATGTTTCTGGCTGGTACAAGGCAATACAGCTGGGCCCCAAGCCAGGCACGCAGCTGTAGCCTTCCCGGATTGGCACAGCTTGGGGCAGGAGGTGATAGGGGACAATTACCGTAATTGCATTGGAACCTGTAGCCTTGAATTAGTAGTTCCCAGCAGGGTATGTGACCAAGTTATCTGTATTCTTTCACAACCTCAATATAATTATACCGTTTGTGTATTTATTTTCTTATACTGCCATTGGTTTGCCCTAAGACACCAAGTTCCTACAGATTGCTGTACCCCTTTTCTCAGCCACTCCACAAAGCATTTCCTCCCAGCATCTGCACTAGCTGTCTGCTGCTGTGAGCAAGCGCTGAGTGCTTGCAATGCTGAGGCAGGCTCTGGCTCCCTTGGGTGGTCCTGCATGTGGCATCCAGCAAAGGATAAAAAAGGATGAGACATTCATGGAAACCCTCCTGTTGCTTTAGCCACAGGCAAAGTCAGCAGCATGAGCACTTCTGTCAGAACAAATGACACAGTAGGTTTAGCGCAAGCTCTTGGGTCAGAAAAGTGTCTTTTATTCCAAAACTTGTGGGTCGTACAGGACCTGATCTGCAGTGTGTTGATTCTGACAGTACCCCATGTGAGCAGTGCTGCAAGATCAAGGTCTCTTTATGTGCAGGAGCCCTTATTGCACAGGGGAAAAGAGCCTGTCAAAACTGTTCCTTGCTGCAGAACCAGGGGGTTTGAATAAAGAAGCTGGGTTTGCAGAATATCTTATGGAAATTTAATCTTGTTTATCACTTGGAGAAAAAAATTGTTGAAAGTTTTAGACTGAAATTTGTGATGCTTAAGCAGAAGTTAAACATTTCTGCATCGTCTTCCTCCTCCCCCTGGTAGCTGCCCGCAGTCAGGGCAGTGCCATGGACACCTGGAACTCCCAACAGAGGTGGCCCACTGCCTCCAAACCTGGGCAAGCAGTGATAAGTAAAATTTACTTATGGAAAACAGGCTGAGAGAGACTGAAAGAGGGGCCAGCAAAACTGGCCTCTTCTCTTCCCTCCCTACACTTAAATGTCAGATGAGGGCCTAGCAGTGGACTCCTCTCAGCAAGGCAGTGCCACATCCTTCCCAGCAGACCAAGCAGTGCTGAAGGGAACCACAGAGATGACTGCAGTGACAGGGGGTTGCTTGGCTTGTTGAGAATATGCTTTAATGAATATGCAGCATAATCTTCTCTGCTTTCTCCCCTACTATTAAATAAAAGGGGGACAGTTTGAAAAATGAGCTGGAGATGCTTCTTGTTGCAAGCCAGGTCGCTGAGATGAGAAGAGCTAGTAATTAATTAAAGCAGCTGACTGGTACTTTGAAGTGTCTTCTACTTGTCCCAGTGCAAGAGTAACACTTGCACCAAAGCAGCGTAGATATTAACTGTTCTGGTTACAGTCTGTAGAAATGGGGTGTGTTCATATGGTTATACACAGGATTGCATCTCACGGTGGTGTTCCATGCCAGGTAGGTACGTGACATCGGCTGCAAGCATTTTCCCCCTCTTACAGAGACACCAGCCCATGGTATTTTTGGATCCCTTCTCAGCCAGGCGCTTGCCCCGTTGTAGGTGTGGCTGTGCTGTCGGACCTGGTTCCACATCCAGGTGACCGTGGTGGCCGGTGATGTTGGGTTCACTGTGTTTTCAGATCACAGTTTGGTTCTGTGTCATTAGTAAGAACAAGCAAGCTCAGGTATTTTGCAGATGGTGAAAGACATGTTGGGAAGATACTTGTCAAGAACAGTTTTCCCCCCCTCTACCTCTTTCTCCCCTCTTCAGTCTCACTCCAAATAAGGTACGTGTGGTTACATTCTTACTTAGCTTTGCATAAATTAGAATCATAGAATTCTAACTTATTAGCTTTGCATAAGTTGTCATATTTATCTGGTCAGGTGAGAATCTGGGTACAAAAAAATAGGAGTTTTGACTGGGTGTGGTTAAAAAAAGATTATTTTTTGACTCGGTACTAATGCAGACATTTTTGAAATTCTCTTTCTTAATGGCCAGGAAGATAAAATGAAAAGGTCCTGCATTCACCACCCCATCCCCCAGCAAAGATGCTGTCTAAAGTTCCTGGACTGCTGTTAATCCTGGACTAATGCTGATGAGCAGAGGGTGATGATGAAGCTTTCTTTCAATTCCTGCTGCTGAGAGTCTAGCTGGGCTGAAAGGCAAAGAATTCATCCTGTAAATCAGTTGATTTAATCCCAAGATAAGACCCAGTTGTAGAAACATCTCGACCTGTCTATGAAATCCCTCTACACCTGCCACATCTGGTTACAAGCAGAGGCTTGTCCTCCTTTGGGTGTTGTGTGCTCTGAAACTAGATCCTGGAAAGAATGTCCTTGAGGCATGGCAAAAGGATGACCTTACCTCTGTGGCATGTGCCAGGGCTTGAAGCTACTGACCAACACAAGGGCTTCCTTGATGAAGTCATGTTATGCTTTACTTAAGCAAGCCTGGGATCTGTTAATTTGGCAGTGGCAGTCTGGTGGGGTGTTGGGAGGCTGCGTTGAAGGGTGGTGCTTGTAAAGCACCAGATGTGTCTGGGATTGATGCTAGAGGGTGCCCTGGCAGAGGGAAGGGTCAGAGACTGATGCTTTGGTACAAAACAAGCCCAGTGCTTTAGGTATCTCACCCACTCTTCTGAAGAGAAGAGCCTGCCCAGAGGAGACGTTTCTGTTGCTTAAAGCTTGGGGTTTAAAGTCCAGGGGTTTAAAGTATTACATGCCCCTGGACTCCTGGGAGTACCCACAGGAGGGTCTTCCCACCTATGGAAACACAGGGGTGCTGACACACGATTTCAAAAATTGGGGAAACTGAGGAACTGAGACACCAGCACTGAACATTAAATCTAAGGTCAAACAATAAGACAGAGGAACCACTGCTTGGCTCCTTCCTCTGACTAAATGTGTTCCATCCTGTAGGAACTAGTGTACAGAGAGGTATGAGGGCAATAGCAGTGAAAGGTTGGACTGGAACAGGCAGCATGGGGGCCCCTTGGGACACCCTGGGAAGCCATTTCCTGACCTCTGCTGCCCTTACACACAAGGTTTGCCAGGTTATGCTTTCAAAGAATTGGCACCTGGTGTGATGGGAACGGGCCTGTTTTGGCAGTTTCACTAACAGGTATTGGTTCTTCCTGGCTGCTTATTATATATACCATTTGCTGCAGAGAAAAGTCTTTCCTGAGAAAAAGTCTTCTCTATTTGCTTGGGAAAACAATAGGTTAATAGCACTGGTTAGCAAGAAATGCACTTATTCATCTTTAACTGCGTGGTGAAAATCTGTTTTTGCAATGAGAGAGGCAGAGACCCAGCCTGAATCAGGTCAAATTTGCTCTAGTGAGTGCATCCAGCGCTTTTAATCTGGAGGAAAAATAAATATACGTGACTTAAACAGAAAGCCAAGGCCTCTACCAGACATGCTTGGGCTAAATCTGGGCATGCTTGAAAGTGTCACTGAAGTCTTCTTACAATGTGATGGCAGCCTTTCTGATTTCAAATGAAAAATGAGCAGAAAACTGACTTTGCTGGACACTTACACGCAGAAAACATCTCCCCAGAAAGCTGGTCCTCAGAAAATATAAAGCATGAAAGAGCCTGTGGTCGAGTGTTGCTGAAGTCCCGCGATGAGGATGGGCAGCAGCGCTGGCCATGGCAGGTCCTGCAGACAGGACCCCTCTGCTCTGCTCTGCAGCAGGGATGTCTCAGCCTGAGCCCCAAGCAGTGGTGGGGTCTGGGGGACATGGCTCTGTGCTGTGCTCGATGAACCCCTGGAGGAGCCGTGTTCGGCTCACCACCGGCTGCCCGAGGGCAGCGGTGACCATGATGGGACTTGGCTTTGAGAGGGAGGCGCAGTGAAGAGGGAGGAAAGAAGGCAGGATAGTAGAGGCACAGGTGGCCATGGAGGGAAGGAGAGGAGAGGAGGCTGGGCAGTCCCTCCCTCCTCTGCGAAGCCTGCTTTCTCCAGCTTTGATAGGAAAGGAAGTGAATATGTAGGGAGACTTTCTTCTCCCTCATTTTCACGTTTTTTTCCTTCTGTTTCCCATCCTTCTCCCCAGGGTAAGAGTTGCTTTTGTCCCTCAGACCAAATGTTTCTGAACTCATCACATGAAGTGACCAACAAGGAGATGATTAACTGCAGGTAGAGGAGACAGCTGTAGGAATTGGATTAATATTCCTCTTTGTTTGTTTTTTTTTTTTTTTCTTTCAGATCTGTCACTATGAGCCTCTTGTCATTTGAGTCCATCTGTGTTTTTCTGCTTCCCCAAGGTATGTATAAAGTTGTCGTTTTGCATCAGTGGTTTCTGACTTGGATGCTTCCCTTCTCCGGCTGGAATTCTTCCTTCCCAGGAAAAAGAGCCAAATCCGTGCCTCTCCAGGAGGTTTGCAGGTAAACCTCTGAAACAGTTACACACAGAAGGGAAAATTTTCAAATTGAAAGTTTCATACAGAAGGGGAGAAAATAATACCTGGAGAAACAGCTTTTCTGATAATTCAAACACACGTGACCGATTTCCATGTGAAGAGTCTCTTTAATACACAAAAAGTTGATGTTACTATTATGATATTAAAAGTTCATAGGTTTCTCCAGTGCAATTATTTGGTGTCTCCAGTGCTTATGACTGTAATCTTTGGAGGCTAAGCCTGGCTTAGCTCCTGTTCTCATGCTGCATCCCTGCATGTGGTGAGCAGAGGGACTGTCCTCTGTGTGCTGGAGTCAGGTTCTTGGCATTTTCATGCTCTCTGTGTCCCAGCTAGAAGGAATTTATTCCCATAGATAAATTGCTGTGCTGTCACCAAATTATTTTTTGTGAGTGTGAAATCTATACAGCAAAACAGTGGTTTTGCTGCTATAGATTAAGGACTGCATGTCTTTTTTTAATTATTTTTTAAAGGTAATTCCTAGTGTTGATAGGTGATTATGTGTTTGATCCCACAGTTTTGCTGGTGTTAGGTATACAAGAAATACATGCTGATGAGGAGATGATTGGCAAGATCTCAGCTGCTGGCCAGTGTAAGTTTGCTTTTTAAAGCAAGTCTTTTCTGTTTTCTGAATTCCTTATTTTTTTTTGTTTTTCTTGGGTTTGTTTTTTTTGTTTGTTTGTTTGTTTGTTTGTTTTAAATTTATTGGACCCCATTTGGTCCGTAAAGTCCCCAGCAATGCTCTGGCAAGCACAGCATTGTGGCTGCTTTTGCCCTAGCCCAGCTTTTCTCCTCATTGGTATTAGCTCTTCTGGGATGCCAGCCTACTCTGGTTTTCCCAAATTGGCTATTTGCCAACTGGCTGATGTTTCTGTTAGTTCCTTCAGGGCCTGTTTCAAGCAATCCTGATTTAATGAGCCATGTTTAATTGATTCATGATTAGACCTCTCATGTGGCTGATTTGTTCAGGCTGTAAAGCCAGCACCAGCCATGATGCTGTGAGTAGGGAAGACTGGGCTCTGGCTGGCCAGCAGACCATGTTCACCTACAGCTCTCTTGGTGTACATGCAGTTGGTTACTTATAAACTGTATCATGCATTCTCCCGCTAGCCATTATTTTCTATTGTCTGTCTGTCAAGTGATAAAGTACATTTTTTCCTATGCCAGGCATGCCTTCCAGCCCCATTCCATAGTACCATGTGTTCAGCTCAGGCTTTCCATCCTGATGTGCTGTATTTGGACATTTCTCACTGATGCACATCACCAAGAGCCCTTCAGTGGGCTGCAGACATTCTGCTTATGAGTCTCTGTAAGAGAGCTGCATTGCTGCAGCTGTGCAGCTGCAATACAGAGATTCCACACTCCTCCTTCCGCTGAACTCCAGAGCAACCTGAAGACCATTTCTCCATACCAAGCCCATACTGGGATGGGGCACAGCAGTTTTCTCTGTGCGTGCTTGGGCAGGCAGCAGTGGTCAGTGACTGCAGGCGAGCATGCAGGTTGTTGCACCTCCACATTCAGATTGGTTGTGAGGGCAAGGCTGACAAGCTGGGACAGCACTGGCAAGGAGGCGATGCTCTAGCTCATCCCCAACACGGTGCTCCAGGGCAAGGCTGGTTGCCCTATTAGAAGAACCAGTGATCCAGAAGGGAATGCTTTACAACTTCCAATCCCTCATAATCTGGTATTAGAAAACCCTAATTATAAATTCACATTTTTGCTAGCAGGAATGATTTGGAAAAAACTAGTGATAATACAAAGATGATTATAATAATGAGGATAGAGAATTTGGCATGGGCCAAAAAGGCTCTTAGAAGGTTGGTGTGCTTGCTCCCTGTATTGAGCTTCTGGATTCAGTTTCCCTTGAAGTTGGTTCTGGTAAATGCTGCAGAGGTGACTTCAAAATTTCTGTGTAAATGCTTTGAAAAATGTCTCTTCAGAGTCTGCAGACTGCCTTTTTTTTTTTTTTGTCAGTGAAATTATGGGTTTCCACTGCAGCATAAGCACCTCAGGAACTTGTACTTGGGAGCAGTCATGTTCATGCAGGCAGGGGTGATACAAGGACACATCTCTGAAGATAGGATAAAAGGCAGCTTTTTGTGAAACATGTTTCTGTCAGTGCCTCGGAGCTGTTCGGAGAGTTTGTGTTGAGGAAAATAAGAGTGCGTTTCAAAAAATGTGCTGCAGATGAAACACATCTGGCTCTGTGAGACTCCATATGCTTTGCAAACACCTTCTGGATTCGTATCCATGCCTTGGGCTAGGAGAGGCGGCTGGTCTCCCAGGGCACCTCACCCCTCTGTGTCCTCGCCAGGAGAGTGGCTCTCTCTTCTAGACCTGAAATCTAAGGTGAAAGTCTTGCAGACTGTGAGGGCTGAACTGGGGATGCTGCAGGCCAGAGCAGGAGCACATGTGGCCTTTCAGTTGTGAACACCAGGCTGCCCCAGTCTGTCCCTGGCAAGTCCATTTGTCTGGGCTTTCTGCTGTTGACTATCTGCTTCCAGAGAGTGAGGCTAATAAAGTACAGTTTCACAGCATATATCTTTTTCTCCTAGTGATGCAGTGCTCGGCTTCGCTAGATGTCCTTTTCCTCTTGGACGGCTCCTACAGCATTGGCAAAGGAAGCTTTGAAAGGTCTAAGTTCTTCGCAGGCAAGCTCTGTGATGCCTTGGACATCCATCCAGACAGGGTGAGTGTCAGGAATGTCTCATTTTAGTTTAAAGCAGGTTGGCAATTTGTGGAAAAGTGATAATGTGCTGAGTGAAAATGCATAATTCAACCTAGCAGCTACCACAGGGCCAGAGTATTGATTCAGAAAGATACAATGGAATTTTGTGAAGCAGTGGGGTTGGAGGATACTTCTTGATTCTTCACAGATTTTAAGCAGTTCTATTTGGTCTTGAGAAAAGATGTATTGGATTATAGAGAGAATAGAATATTTATAAAATAGAATATTCTATAATCTTTTAAGCTGGAGATTGATTTGTGTTTGGTTTACTGATTTTTATTTTGGTTGGATGCTTGTAGTTTAAAATATTGGACCTTTTTGTTGTTTTTCCCTGGAAAGTTGCAGAATTAGTCTTTGGGAGGTCAGTTGCCTTTCTGTACAGATGTAAATGATACAGTCTGCTTGCCCTGCTTCTCCTAGAAGGTCTCTATTCCAAAATAAGCCAAAAGGGCCAAAGGGAAGGAGTTCATTGGAAGGCACCAGCTGCATACAGAGGCATTTGAGAATCTGTATGCTGCCATAGGTCTCCAAGATGTCATTGTACTCCCCACCTGCTAGTGGTGCAGTGCACTCTAGTCCTGGTGCTCACCAGAGAAGAACAGAAGACTGGCCAGCTGGGACTGCCAGCTAGAGTCTAAGCAGCTGGTATTTACAGATACCCAGTATAAAACACACTAAAATAGACAGGTATGGCTATGCCAAGTTCTTTCTTGTCCATTCCTATTCCTATTCCGGACCTTGGCTCAAACTGAAGTCTAATTTTGGGTGCTGTATGTCTGAGAGGAGTGATGGGAGCTGCACTGCTACAGCCTGGGCTCCATCAGGTCTTACCTGCTCCCTGGAGCCATCCTCGAGGCACCTGTGGGCCTGAACGACATGTCACGGGGTTTGTCTGAGGGGATTTCAAGCCAGACCCAGCTGCAGTTCCAGCTGTGCATCCAGTCCCACATCACACTATTCCTAGCCAGGAGTCTTGGAGTGGGCTGGGATGGTCACTGTACTTCATTCCCTGCCAGAGCCTTTCCAAATAAATGTCAGGATGTGGCAGGGACATGAGGTCTCTGTGTAGCAGGAAGAGGAACCTGAGGCAGGAGAGAGAGTGGGTCTGGGCCTGCTGCGGCTTTGAGAACCCTTGGTTCATGTCTGTTTCTCCAGAGAGTCTGGCAGAGAGGAGCAGGGGCAGGTCTTTTGTTTGCTCCTGGTTCCCATAACGGGGATGCTTAGACTTGTACCTAAAAACCTCCTCCAGACCAACTACTACCACTGCTCCAGGTCCTAAAATCAAAAGCTGCTGCTCTGCTCCTGTTCCAGGGTCCTTTGGAAGCTGAAATCACCATTCCCCGCCATCATTTTTTTCATCTAAGAAATCTTTCATGCTTCAGATCTCAGCTTACAGCCACATACCACAGGAAGCTTTCCACAGCCTGGGCAATGATGGTAGGGAGTCACAGCGCTTGTTCGAGGCTTTGAGAGATGCTAGGTGGCTCAGGTTACATGGGCATTCCCTTTTTGCGGCTCAGGCTAGACTGAGTGAAAGTAGAAACTTGCATCTAAGAACCAACTGCATTGTAGGCTTAGGCAAAAGTATGAACATATAATATTTGCAGATTTGGTGGGCTGTTCTTTTTTTAAATACCGTCCTTGCCCTACTCTTTCTTTTAATCCTTACATAGACTGGACTGAAAATCAGTAGACTTTTCACCTTCAGAGTTGTCACATTCCATAAACTTCTTGTAAGGCTTCAGTGAAATATTCTGGATGCATTGTCCAATACAGACAATTTAGTCTGTTTGCATTTTTAGGCATTTTCAACTGTAGAAAATGGTTTTAGAGAAGGTATTGGAAAAATAATTGGTTTGTGTTGCCTACTGTGCTCAGTGCCAGAGGGAGCTGCTTTTAGTAATGGAAAGATTGCCTGCACAGTGTATAAATGGCTTGGTATAAAAGGTGTTATTTATAAACTTACTGTCCTTGAGGCTACTAGCTGCTCTGAATGGATAAATATAGATCTTGAGCTGTCTGTAACTGCAGCAAAAGCTCCTTGTTTGCAGATGAACTTTTTTTTGCCTTGTTTATAGTCTGTATAGGTAATGTTGTGGTTTATGTTCGTTTTCTCTTTTTTGAAGTTCATTTAGATTGCCAGCGGCTCAACATGCAAAACAGTGTTTGTCTAGATACAATATAGGGCTGCCAAATCTGTAAATTGATCAAAAGTGTAAAACTCTCACAGGCAGCTTTCATAATCTTTAACCTTTTCTTTTAGGTCCGTGTGGGAATGATACAGTTCAGCTCAACTCCCCACCTTGAATTCCCACTGGATTCGTATCTAACCAAACAAGAAGTGAAAGAGAGAATCAAGAGGATTGTGTTCAGGTCAGCTTATTTTACAGCTCTTCTCTTTTTCTGCACTATGAATGATCCCTGGACTGAGGGTTTTTAGAGGTCCAGATATCTCCGCCTCTGGTGTGCATACACCAACGTGATGGCCGCAGGGAGGGGGATGGATGAACACTGCCTGTGGTCCATAATCCATAGTCCACTAAACGTGTGCAACCTGGTCTGTCTTTGTCAGTGAAAGTTGATAGGGGAGAAGGTTTTCAGTGTCCACTGTAGCGTGGTAAATAGGGGAGAGTTTCCCATGACCCTCCTGGCAGGTTTTTCTGGCTGTTTGTGCCAGGCAGTGGGTTACATCCTTCCAGGGAAAAGCAAGCGTGGTGTTCCCGCAGGGCTGAGCAGAGGCAGGACAGTGTGCATCTTCATTTTTTGGTGGTTACAGTTTCCTTTGTCCCACAAGGTAGTGACAAATTGCTGGTCCCTAGATATCTGCATGTGTGTGTCTGCTGAATTCAAGAGGATCAGGTTTTCAGACAGAAACCTTTTTTCTTTCTGAATGTTAAGACTTGGATGTCTTCCCATGACCTCAGGAAATGGAGCCTGAAGCTCAAACAAAACATTCTCCTTAGAGCCTCTCAAAATCCAAACTTTTAATCTCAGAGAAATACATTTGGATCTACAAGGGACCTGACAGCCATCCCAAAATAACACTTGTTTTTATGATAAATGTGGTACTGGTATGACCTGTGTGTGTCTACTCTTTCTTTAGCTGGTCTGCACTAGGGCTGAAGGTCAGCTCAACATTTCTCATAGATGTCTACTGCTCTCCACATGATGTACATATTGCAAGCAAATGTGATCACTTTTGACTTTTTCAAGCAAGATCAATTGTCTGGGTTTTGTTGTATTGCTTTTGATAAGTTTATCAAATCAAGAGAACCTCTCAGGTAAAGTTACAGGGAAAACTTAGCAGAAAACAAGATACACTCCTCCTCTTTGGCTGCTGCTTAGAAGTCTGTGAAAGCAGAGAAAGTGAAGTAGCATTTGGTGTCTGGCACTGAAATCCCTTGATTTCAGTATCCACACACAGATACTGACAGATCGAACAGAAATCATGACCTTGTGCTACGCTGTTTCATCTAGTTTAAATGGAAAGCTGACATTTCAAAGTAGATAAAATAGTTATGGATAGGTTCCAGTTGGCTTCCGAAAAAACGGGGTGTGTGACATCTCAGTTCAGAGGCTCCTTGATGTGCTTCTGATGAGGCTTTGGCCACTGAGGTGTTTTCTGACTTCAGCCCTGTGCTCTGGGCATGGAGCTGAGAGCATTTGGAAGGAGGCAGTACCTGACTCAAGTGAAGCTTTTGTGACTTATTCAGTCTCTCTCTATGAATCTCATCCAAATAGCTTTTGGCCAAATAGCACTGGCTAATTTCAATCAAAGTTGGTGGTGATCTCCAAAGCCAAATTTCATACCAATTTCTTTCATACAAGTCCATGGCTAGTTACAGAATAGATACCTTCATAGTGCTGTTCTTGAGGAAAGGCAGCAGGCAAAGTCCACATCTCCTTCAGCTTCAGAAAATCTGTATTGGAGTAATGCCTTAAACACACATCTGCTGTGTCAAAAACCAATGAACCTCCAAATGCAAATCAATAAGAAACCAAATTTAATGAGCTTTGGTGCAGAGACTCTCTATTAACTTTTTCTAATCCTCAGGGCTCGCATGGGCACAGCTTACTGAGTTCATCAAGATTGAGTCATCAGCTCGACTATGCACAATATATTTTCCCTCATGCACAGCACTTTTCAATGAAGTGTCTGACTGCTACTGACATCTGGTCAGTAAAAGGCAGATTTGGACATGCTATGAACACATGGTCATTGAATATGCTTTCAAATGATGGAGTGCAGAGGAGGAAGTACCTAAAGAAAGAAGTTCAAAGTGAAAGGGCCTGGCAGATACTGAATTAAGAAGTTTCTGTGAAAATCAGAGAGTGGTCAGGAAAGAATGAACTTGGGCATGATCAAATGCTTTTCTAGAACAAACAAATCAGGTGGTAAAGCACAGGAGGGATGTTCAGAAAGCAAATGGGGTGTGTTTGTGTCAAGGAGAACATGATGCCTCCAGGAAAGCGATATGACTTGTGGTTTGGTTCCCCTTGGTTGCTCTGGATGGCAATAAAGGCAGCCTTAAAAGGTGATCATAGGAAGTGATTTATAGCATAGCTTCTTGAACAGAGTTAGAAGACAGCTGGAAATGTCTCCTCTGATCTAGTGGTTTAATTATCAATGGGTCTGGAGCATGTTCCCAGTGAGCTGTGCTCTCTGGTATCAAATGTCCAGTCAGGGATGGTGCATTACAGATCTCTCACGTTGTGCAGATGGAGAACTACCAAGAAAGGAAGAGGGAGACTTGTCCATGCAGGATTTACCCCTTTAAGATAAGCAAATGTTTAGCCCTCCAACAACAAAAAGAGATAATATGTCTTAGGCAGGGATCAAAGCTGGCAGCAATAGCTAAAGAACTTGCAGTGCAGGTTGCCTTCAGTTTTCACAGGGGATGAAAGGCTTTTGCCGTGTGTTGTGTTCTGTTGTATCAAGGTCTTAGCCTGGCGATGACTGGGTGGGGAACATAGGTGGTTGATGTGAAGCTTGAGTTGGTTGTGTCAGGTGGCTGGCAGCAGGGGCTGGGGTGCCTTGGTAGCCTATGTCTCTGAGTGTGGGAAGTACACAGGGAGTTGAGGCAGCTGGATCTAATTTCACCCAGCCACCTTGGGATCCAGCTGCACCGTCCACCAAACCTCACTCTGCAAGACAGACGTGAGGCCATGTCCTACCTCCTCTCCAAGGTCTCTGTTATGTTACCCATGGCTTTCACTTAAATAAAACTTCAGTGTTTGGCTCACAATGTAATCATTCCTGCTTCAGCCTGACAGAGATGATAATTTTATATGTAATTTTGATGACATTCATGGTACATAGAACATGGACCCCAGTCTTGAGTAGGCATCTCTAACAGTCATTTAAAGTTAAGTCTTGAAAGCAGAGGAGGACAGTCCCTGTCCCACGGAGCTCACTAGCAAGAAATAAAAACTAGAGTAAATGTGTAGCCCATAAAATCAACCACATCTTGTCCTTCCCCTCCTAGACCTCTGCATAAGTGTAGCACCCCCCTTTTTTATTCCCTTCTGCTTTATTTTCAGAGCCCTCTGCAGTGAGGGGCTCCTTCCCAGTTCATAGGCAGTATGCCATAACCAAAGAGACCCTAGTTCTATGCAGACCCTGACCATAACCCTGTGGGCTTGCTGCAAGCAGCTCTTCTCTTGGGTGCCAAAGGAGCTCTCTTTTTCCCTCCCCGGGCTTTGCACTGATGTGCAGCATACCTCTCAGGCAGACAGTTCCAGTATCTATGGGCTCAGCAGGGCAGTCAGGCTCTTAGGTTAAGGAGGCATCCAGCAGTCAGCAAATCTCATTCTTTAATAATCTCACAAGAAATGAGTCTCACAATTTCTAAAGCATCTTTGACTGAAGATCAAAAATGTTCTCTGGCAATCTGTAGCTTATTTTCTACTAAAATTGCATTCAAGTTTGCTTTTTCGTGGGAATTATTGTACAGCTGCAAGGCTTGATGTCTGCCATTCCCTAAAGCTTATTAGCAGTCCATTTTACCTGCTGATTTATGTCACCACTGGAATGTGCCCCCTTTGGCATCCAAGTCCTTGTGTGGGTTTAGTACTTTGCTACTGGGAGGATTGCTAAGTATTGAACTAATTGCTTTCTTCCTCAGAAATGTTTCCTTCTCCGGGGAGAATTCAATGGCTGTCAAAATATTGAGGTAGCTGGCTTCCCTCTCCAAAATGAGAATTGAGGGGTACAACTTGTGTGAACATCAGTGGATGGTGTACCTTCCCTGTCGTACCAGCACTGCTGGCAAGCAGTCTAGCAGATGAGGGTACTGCTTTTAACTGAGTTGAGCATGGGTTTAGGCAACTGGAGCATCAGGTGTCTTTTCTTAATGTTTATTTTCCTAGCATAAAAGGTACTGGTGAAGCCCTAAAAAAAGCGTGCCTTGTGTCCATATCTTTCTCCAAGGATACGCTAGGAAGGTTTCAGCATTTGTATTTTTCAGGAGCTTTACTACAGGATGGACAAATGACTTTTTGTAGAAAATCAAATTAACCTGCAGATCAACCAGGGAGAAAAAGGCAAGGACTCTCTGCACACTGCTGGACTGCAGCCTCTCAGTCAGCAGAAGGTCCCATGGAGGGAAAGGGAGGAAACGGGACAAGAATTTATAGCACGTTTGTGCGTCAAGAGAAAGGAAAACACTTTGAGATGCTGGTCTTAATTAATTTTGTCCACTTGTACTGTGTTTCTGACTGGAATATGAGAGGTTGTTGTAAAACAGCTTTTCCACACAACTCTTAAAGAAATGACTGCAATTTTCAGATGGAAAAACAGAAGCAGTTGAGACATTTGTCAAAGCTGGAAATAAAACTCAAATATCCGAGAGCTCTGGTTCTTCCTCTGATTGCAGGAATGCTCTGCTGTGTGTTAAAAGTCTTCTGAAGACTACTCTGGGTTGGAGAGGATGGTGGTACGGGTGGGTAGATGGGAACTATGCATAGGAAGGTGACAAGAATGGCAGGATTAGACATCTCTGTCGATGTGTTCTGTGGCAACAGGCAGAAATATGCTAAATTCCCCACTACCAGAGGGTGGATATGTGGAAATCAAGTGGTAAATTCAATATAAGGAAAAGAGCTTTGATTTCTGTTGTTTCAATTTTTATCTCCCTTCTTTCTAGAGGTGGGAGCACAGAGACAGGTCGGGCTCTGAAGTACATTCTCCACAAGGGCTTCCCTGGTGGTAGAAACTCGAGTGTCCCTGAAGTCCTGATCATCATTTCGGATGGGAAGTCCCAGGGCAGCACCACAATGCCTGCAATGCAGGTGAAGGAGAGACACATCACAGTTTTTGCAGTGGGAATCAAGTTTCCAAGGTAGGAAACTTTCCACAGAGTTGGAAGTGGAAGTCCAGTTATGACAAATGACAAGTCCTTGCAAATGAGGGATGGTCTTGTGCTAGATATGAGTTTTGGAAAGACAAAAGGGGAATTTGTGGGGTAACACAGACATGGAGGAAACACTAATTTGGTGGTTGGTGTAGAAGGAGGACCAGAGCTGGTAAAGAAAGCTCTTCCACTGAGTAGAGCTACACTACTACCTGAGACTAAACACACCAAGATCTTGAAAACTGTTTGAAGGGTGTCATGGTTCTGCATCAGCTATTTGCTGCACAGGGTTTGTTTTGCTACTCAGTTCTTTGGGGATGACTAAGGGTCTTGTTACACAAGTGGTTGAACCCCACCTTGCTTGGCAGGTGGGAGGAGCTGCATGTGCTGGCTAGTGAGCCCACTGAGCAGCACGTGCTCTTTGCTGGAGATGCTGACGACGCTGCCAACGGCCTGTACAGCACCCTCACTGGCTCTGTCTGCAGTGCCACTGCTCCAGGTAACCCCTGTCCTGGCTTCTCCTTCACGCCCATGCTTTGAGCTTGGACCATGTCACTGAGTGAGAAAGATGAGGCAGTGTCAGAAGGCCTAAAGGGGAATTAGCAGGTGTTGCACTTCAAGGTAACCTGCTTCTGGTGCCCAAACTAGACAGCATGCTTGCTACCTACCTCTCCAAATACTTGCAAGCTGCAGGATCCTAAATATTTCTGTGTCTTGGTTCACCTCTGAAAATGGGAATATTGGTCCTTGCTCATGTCATGGGGGATAGAGGGATAAACACAGTTGTGTTAAATCTTCTAATGGACTTGGCTGTGTGTTAAGGGGAGGCCACCAGGGGCTTGCAAGATATAGAAAAGACAGAACTAGAGTGGTCCAGAGGTAGAAGAAAATTAAATATCTGAATGATGAAGGCACCAGAGAGAGCTGAGAAGTTGTCATTAAACCCTGAACTCAGCAGTACGAGTCCCATAGCAAAGCAAAGGAGGCTGAATAGTGAGCACTCCAGAAAGTGAGGTAGGCTGGTGAGCTTGTAGACAGAAAATTTGTCTCCTGGGATCTCATGGAGGCTCTTTGAAGCACTTCTCTGGTCTGCTGTTGGCAGGTAGATGAGGAAGACTAACCCATTTCAAAATGGTGCTCCACTCCCACACAGACTTGGTATTTTCAGGTGATTGATCCTACTTTGCGTTTGTTCTTTGCTACAGGCTGCAAAGTTGAATTCCACCCTTGTGAACGCAGGACCCTGGAGACTGTGAAAGAGCTGGCTGGAAACTATGTGTGTTGGAAAGGCTCAAAGCAGCCAAATGCAGTGCGTGCATCGCTGTGCCCTTTCTACAGGTGAGTTGGACACCCACATGTCTAAAAGTGAGTGGGGCTGAGAGGAGATGAGACACACAGTAATGAGGCTTTTATCTGACCTTGACTCTTTACTGGGATGTAGATCCCTCAGAAGACTGTTGCAAACATGGTCTCTGGACCATGAGACCATGGTCCTCTGGAGAGGCTCTCCCTGCTCTGACCATTGGCTGCTCTGAGAAGCAAAGATGAGAGGAGGAGCTGAGACAAAGAAGCAGAAGATGATTAGCCCAAGAACACCATAAATATTATAAATGGAATTGGGATTAGTTTCCTATCTGTTGAACCAAGATGCCTTTAAGTTTACATCTCTGTACTGACTGTGCTGCAGAGGGTTTCTAGGTCTGGCTCCGTGTGTTGGTGCTAGTTCTGGTTTTGTCCACTCAGGCTTTCTTCCTTTCAGAGAAGTCCCTTTTTCTTTTCTTGGCTGCACTGGGGGGCTTAGGAAGGACTTCCCTATGGAGAGGCTCCAGTCACTGGCAGAAAATACCCCCCAGACATAGTGCAGCAGTGCCAAAACCAGGATGCACACAAAGAGCTGCAGTCAGGTCGATGGCAGTGAGCTGCAGGAGGGAAATGTCCTCTTGCCCAGGGAGAGGAGACTGGAGCTGAAAACCAATACAGCATGCCAGGTCCTTCAAATAATATTGTCACTGCAGTCAGTACAGCGGGAGAAACGCTTTAAAAATGAGCTGTGATGGGAAAGGCAGTGTCATGCTTTCTTTGCTGATAAAAAGAGCTGAGTGAAAGTGTTGTACAGAAATTGGTAGGGGGGATTGTTTTGCCTTTGAAGAGGTGCTTCATGTGTTTGTTTTAATACCAGGCAGTCAGATCAATGTTTGAAAATCACCCCAGATCTGGGCTGTGCATTGATAGCCTGCTACATAGATATACTGTGGGATGATTGTATGGACAATTTGAAATGTCCTAATGGCTACAAGCATTTCCAGATACTTGTACCTTGGAGCCAACGTGGGAAAGCAGAGCAGCTCATGGCTTGCTTACGGCATCCCAAAAGTGATCGTTTTGGCCACGATTGCCGCAAGTTTGAGCAGCCCTAATGCAGAGCACTGAAAGATTAGTGGCATTATGAAGCTGCAGGTATTAAAGAAATAGCAAACTGATTAACAGGGATGAAAGTTTAAAGCAGAAATCATCTCGTTGTCAGGAACCAATGTTGGCGGCTGCTTTACATGTGGCAAATATACACTCCTACTCTAGGGTGGGGGTTTTTTTCCTATCACCTTAGGGCAGGGAAATGATAGAGGAAGTTGAAAGATCCCACTGGGAGGCATAGCTGAGGGCTGAGGAGTTCTTCCCAGTCTAAACCTTGCTTGTCCACTAGTTGTTACAGCTGGATAAGTTAGATACTAGAATTAATATTTAATAAGAAATTCTCACTACTGTAAAATTTTCTTTTCATTCCAATTTAGAGCAAACATCTCTTCTGTAGCAACTGAAAAAAATAATTTTAAGCTTTAAAAATACATCTATAATCTTTAAATGTAAAACATTAAAGTAGAATTCAAAAACAAAAGAGTAGATTTAATGAAATTATGTTTTTTTTTGCCACCCCACTCAGAATGGACATTTTCTTTTTAAATACTTGTTTTTAAAATTTTTCAAAGGAAAATTTGTTCCATTTAAAACACAGTAGGGTCAACCTTAAAGTTACCTTGTCAATTTTAAATTCACTATTGGTTTTATTCTTCCTGTTTCAGATGGAAGAGAGTCTTGATAAAACACCCATCCAGATGCTTCCGAACTGTATGTCCAGGTAGGACTTAGCCTTTTTCAAAATTTTCTTTACAAAGCATGAAAGGAAATAACTAAAGAATAAAAAGATGGGGTTTTACTCTCACTTCTAAAAAAATTGTTCTGAGTGAGAGATTGTGATCCTTAGCAAGAAGTTGATATTATGTCCACTTTTTTTTTTTTTATCTTATGGGTATCTATGACCGGAGTTGTTCTGGATTACAATATCTCCCCATCACTTCTCCTTTCACTTGAGGAGCCAGTTAATCCTCATCTGCTTCCTGGGGCAGAGGCTTGCACTGCTTCCCAATGCCTGCGGAGAGTCACTGCTCTGCAGCTAGGGGAGTATGCAGTGAGATGCCTCCACTCATTCACTTGGTTCCATGAACATCATCAGTTTAGCAGGGAACCTGACACTTGCTGATTGACAGCCTATTTTTGTGACTGTGGAAATAGCTATGGTCCTTGAGTTCTGCCCTTAACCCCATCCTTTTGGTTGTTCAGACGACAGTGGCTTTATTTTCTTTGTCAGTACAAAATTGTCCAAGCAGCAGGCCAGACTCTGATCCCTTCATTGCTCGTGTAAACCTGGAAGGGCTGCATGAACTTTAGCAATTTTGTGTTTACATGAACGTAACTTCATCTGTCTTATTCCAAAGCACATGAAGTGAGGTCACAGTCTAGTTTGCTCTCTTCACCACTGCCTGTTGGAGAGCTATCCCAAAACTAAATTTTCATGGAGGTGAGTGAGGGTGCACATGGCTCTCTAACTCTGGTTCTAACTCTGCAGCAAGACAGATGAAGGTTTGACCCCTTTTCCACTAACGGCAATGCTCACACTGGCACAGGATGGGAAGGGGCAGGCTCCCTGCTGACTCCCTCTGTTTCCCTTCCCTGGTCCTGTCTAGACCCTTGTGACAACCAGCCATGCCAGAATGGGGGCACGTGTGTCCCAGACGGACTGGACAAATACCACTGCCTCTGCCCGGTGGGGTACGGAGGAGACATCCACTGTGGTAGGTGCGAACCTGCTCTCTCCCTCCTTCCTTCTTGGCTGTGTCCTGCCTTTGTGGTGCCCATTGCACGGCCATAGGAACAGATGGGGTTGGGCTGCAGCCTTTGGGCTTTTCTCTAGGAGACAGGCTGAGTTTTCTCTCATGCTGGTTATGACTGTGTCAGGCCCAGTGACTGGGTCTTGCTGCTCAGAAACCTTGTAGATAGTGAGAGCACCAATACTGACAGTCTCACCGTGGTGTGGCTGCCTTTGTTTCTAGATATGGGTACCATGTGAGCAGAACAGAGAAACTGGGAGAGACACTTAAGTATGTCTGTTGGTCCCCTCCCCACACATATGGGCACAGGAGGGACTCCTGATTTTGGGTGTTCAATGTAAGAAGCCCAAGAACATCCTGATCTTCAGAAAATGCTTTGTACTTACTTCCCCCAGGATCAAGACTTCCACTTTAAAGTGTCTCAGGGTGTTACAGATGAGGGTCTGGTGCTCGGACTCTCTCCTTTCTCCACATTATACTGAAACTCGGAGGGTTTTCCCCAGAGTACAGAGAGAGTGGAGTTATAATTTCTAATTTGAAATTTACCATATCCAGAAGTCCAGGAATCCCCGCAGACACCCATAAATATTTCCTGTCTAAAGGCTTATGTGGCATTCAACCAAAACAAAGTGCACTCCTGGGACAGTTGTCCTCCAGCTCATGCCACGTCTGGCAAACCATTTAGGTTACTGGATGCAATGTCTCTTCTCCACACCACAGGGCTTCCAGCAGGTCCCAGCTGAGGTGCCCAGCATGCTTGTCTTTTTGCCCTGCTGACAAATTTTTGCCCTGAAAAATTGCTGTCTCCCTTTTCAGCACCAAAGGTGAGCCTCGAATGCAGCGTGGATCTCCTTTTCCTGATGGACAGCTCAGCGGGGGTCACGCTGGAAGGGTTCCTGCGCTACAAAGCGTTCCTCAAGAGGTTCCTCCAAGCAGTGGTGGGCCGGGACTCACCAATGAACGTGGGGGTGGCCCAGTATGATAATGATGTCAGAATACCCATTGGAGTGGGTCAACACAAGGATGCATTCAGTCTCATGAAGAGCATTGATGCTTTGAATTTCAGTGGAGGAGGAACACTGACAGGAAGAGCCCTGCAGTACATTGCACAGCATGGTTTTAGGAGCACCCCAGTCTTTGCAGATGTACAGGATGACCTCCCACGCGTGGTTGTCTTGCTTACTGACTCCAAGTCTCAGGATCCAGTGGCAGAAGCCGCGAAGTACGCGAGAGACCAAGATCTCTTCTTGATCGGTGTAGGCAGCAGCTTCATGAGAGCAGAGCTGACCAAGGTGACTGGCAATCCAAAGCAGACAATTGTCTACTCGGACCCCCAGGACCTCTTCAACAGGATTCTAGAACTGCAGAGAAGAATCTGCAGTGTGGACAATCCTGAAGGTAAGACTGTGATAGGGACATTGCGGGATGAGTTTGTCGAACCATGAGGAGGTCTTCTGAACTCCACTGGGGAGGAGGGAAGGACAGAATGTTGAATGTCCTTGCTTTGTTTGCGTCAGTCACAGATTCAAGGGCTAACCTTCCGTCACTGCTTTTTACGATGGGTCTCTGTCTATTGGTGTCAAAGGGCACAGATCACCCTTCACAGTCAGTGATCAGCAGTGATGAATTTTGCCCACCATTTCCTCCCGCATACACTTTCTTTTTTTTTCTCAGAAAGGAGTACATATATACTCTGAAAATACCATGTTTGCACTCTTTTATCCAGGCTGCCAGGCACAGTCTCTTGATTTGGCGTTTGCGGTGGATGCCTCAGCTGGAGTTGGCCTGGAGAATTTTCTGCAGCTGAGGGACTTTGTCAGGAGCAGCTTTTTGCACTTCAGCATCAATCGGGATGTCACCCAAATTGCCCTTGTGGTCTATGGCAGAAAAGCTCACACTGTGTTTGCTTTGGACACCCACACGAGCAATTCAGCTCTCCTCCAAGCCATCAACCAGGTGCCTTTCCTTGGGGACTCAGCCTCTGCTGGCAGCGCCTTGCTCCATATTTATGGTGACGTGATGACAGTGCAGAAAGGAGCAAGACCTGGTGTCAATAAGGCAGTGGTGGTGCTCACAAATGGAGGTGGCGTGGAGGATGCAGCTGCCCCAGCTCAGCAGCTGAGGGACAATGGCATCTTGGTGTTTGTGGTTGTCGTTGGGGATGCACAGAGGGACATGCTGCTGAGGGTTGCTGGATCTACCAACTCCCTCGTCCACATCTCCTCCTATGAAGACCTGCAGCATTACCAAGACCTTATCATCGAAAGAATCTGTGAAGGTGAGAACATCCCATCCTCGCTTTTAATGCTGATGCCACTAGCTGGTGGTAAACTTTGTAAAATAGGCGTAGTGGGGACTTTCTTCTGTAGCCATTGTTATCATAGGCTTTTTGATGCTTTACAGAATGAGCTTGATATTATCTTTTGCATTTTACAGATGGGGAAACTGTGGCATAGAGACGTGGCAATTGTCCAAAGCATTCCTATAGGAATAGGAACAAACTTTCTTAAGATTCAGTCCAGTGGGTGAAAGCGGGCTTAGTGTGACTGGCTCTTTCCAGCCCTGCCAGGTCTAGGTTCTGCCTTCCCTGAAAGAAAATGAAGTTTGCTCATTTTCTGATGTTTCTTTAAACCTGTAGAATTTGCTGTGCATTACTGCACCCCCTGCATTGTTGCAGGGGGAGCATAAGGGGACATGTTTCTGCAGCCAACAGTGTTGGTCCCTGGGTGAGGTCTCTACTGTCTTGTTCAACAGGTTTGTCTCCTGGTGTTTGTGAAGTGGTGGGTCTGAAACCTCATCACTCCTATTCCTCCTTAGTGTCCCATTACTGAAGTTATCATGTAGGCTCTCAAGATTTTGTTTGTGTTGCATAAGATTTAATCCTAAATTCAGAATTTGTCAATTTTGAAGCCTGAAAAATGTTAAATTGAGGCCTTCAGAAAACTTGTAATTAATTTTTTTTTTTTTTCAGGACCAAATCCTTATCTCCAAAGTATTCAAGAGGAAAGAATTTTCAAATACTCATGTAAAAGCTTATGTTTGTGCTGGGGGAGGGAAAGGCACTTTCTTCAAAACATTGAGTTCTGAAGGCGAGTTCCCAGCTGGAAAAAAATTGTCTCTGATACCAAGTTTGAAACACTTATGTGCTGAGTGTGAGTGGCTGTGTTTGATGGAAATCAGCTTTTCGGAAAGGATAGCAGTCCTGGTTTGCTGACATTAGTGGTGGTGAAAGTGCTTCTAATTAAAATGCCATGCCCTGTTTCTCATTCAAAATAGTCCCAGTTTAACATCTAGCTATTTACTTTTGTTATGTTTTAACCTGTTTGTAAGATCAAAAGAAGGAGCATGTTGAGCTTCAGCACAAAGGTCCTTTTCATCTCTGGGCATGCCCATTTCTCCTTCAGGGTTAGAAAGAGCTACAGCATTGTGTCTTTGGGGTGAGGAGCTGGTCTGCTGGCAGGCTCTGCAGATGGTTGCTACCTGGAGCTTTTCAATGTGCTCCTATTGCAGTGATATTTTCAGCTGTGTTATTATAAAAACAATCTACTGTACCATGAAATTAACTACAACGCCACAGATGAAGGGCAAGAGACAGCAAGGTTCAATGAGTCAGGGTAATAACATATAATTTCCTGAGACTGAATTGCTGCTTTCATTTCATGTGCAGGTAATCACTGTTTGTACTAGATATGCTGGGACCAAGGGCGATGTAAAGATAAGCCCTTCATTCAGTCTTCTACTCCAATCCAAGACTCAATAACAGAATCATTGTCTGTGAAAGGACTTAAAAAAATTCATGACTCATGATAAAAGTATGTGAAAAACAGACCCTGACTCTGGACACCTGAAATGTCGTATTTATTCCAAGGCTCAGCTGAAAAGAGACCAGAAAAAAAATATTCAGGCTCTAGGAGAAAACATCCCAAGCATTAAATATATATTAATCTGTTTAATAGAAATATGGACTCTTGAGATCATCAAAGGGTATAATCCCTGAAGTGCAAGAAGTTTCTTTAAGATGCTACTGTGTTAACAGTAGGGTTGAGTTTGCAGAAATGGCCTCTGGGTAGAATAGCATGATTCCCCCAAACAGGGACTACGAGGTTATGCTGTGGGGCAGCCATGGAGGGAAGTAAGCGGTGCACAGCATATGTAGAGTGGCGGAGCACCACTGAGAAACTCTCTGGGGAGTAGCCAGCACCGGGAAGGTGAGTAGTGGGTCCAAGAGGTCCCTCCAGCTTTCGTTGCCAGTGGCTCTATCATCCTGTGATGACAGCAAAAGTGCCTGTCCCTGGGGATACAGTCAGGCAGGACCCCATCTGGGACGCCTCATGACAACAAAAATGTTGAACCCAACTTGGCTTCATATAAAATCAACAGGAACTAAAGATTGAGATGTATCAGATCTAGGATTTGACTGTCAAAAAAGTGAATTTCAAAGATAATTTTGCCTACCTTAGGTGTAGGTTGAGAGTTGATGTGCGAACTCAGTGTATGAGAATGAGTACAATGTGCAGTAAGCTGTAGTAACCATCCTGATGGGTAACGATAGAATTTACGTTCTTTCCTTGTCCCCCTTTTCCTACTCTGTCTGTGTGCTTTTTCTACCATGGAGCAAAAGGCAAGGCTGGGAGGTCCAGACTCGACATAAAGTAGTTGTTCAGCAGAGGAATTTCACACCCTTAGCAACACTACGATGGAGTTGCCAGCAGACTGGAAGCAAATTCCTCTGGGATGCTGCTACTTAACCTAATGTATTCACAGCAAGGCAGCATGGAACACTGCCAGCCCTGCTAACAGCTGGGCTCTGCTGTGTTAAGGGGGTTGGGAAAGCTGTCACTTACTTCACAAGAACAGGACTAATAACAACTTGGGAGATGGTTGCAGGCTTTTCTCTCAAACCTCCTACAAAAAAGCCCATAAGTTTTTCTTGTGGTGTTTTCCATTTGTGCCATCCGTGCTTCTCAGCTGACTTCTTGTCCTTGCTCCTTTCTGATGTAAACTCAGGTCCTCTCCAGGGCGAAATGGGGTTGTTAACTGCTAGGAGTAAGGCATGTGTCTTGTTCTGCATTGGCAGTGTCTGGATCTGGGGGGTTTAGTGTTCAGTGCACAGCTCCATTTTGATTTTCTTTGACATTCAGCCTAATGTGACATCACTCTGAAGTTTATTAGGAATATTAGTCTCCAGATTAGAACATTTAGCAAAGCTATTCTTCTTTTTCTGTACGTTAAATGCAGGGGAGCTTGTCCTCTGTTTCAAGACAGGGTTATGAGCTTGCACCCTCTGCCTTATTAATGTGGTTTTCCCATCCCACTATCCCTAGGTGACATTTTCTGATGTCTGGGATATATATATAGTTGCTGTTATTTTTGCAGCATTCCTGATGGACGTGGGTCCTAGCTGTTAATACTCTGTAGATGTGCCTGAGCCTTCTGTTCTGTTTGTGTTTGTTGCAGAAGCAAAAAGTCCCGTGAACCTGTGCAAACCCAACCCATGCATGAACCAGGGCATATGCATCCTTGGGCCTGGGAGCTACCGGTGCGAATGCCACGGCTGGGAAGGACCCCACTGTGAGAGAAGTAAGGATCAGCAGACGGCAGCCTCAGCAGATGGCAGCCTCAGCACATGTCATCCCTTCTGCTCAGCCCCTCCGAACAGATCCCAGGTCTCCACCGCCCCCTTGGGCAGAGGTGTGGCTGTAACTCTTGGACAGCTGTTTGGTGGCCAGGTCATGGTGCTGGCATGGTGCTGACCTCTGCCACATGGAAGGTGGAGAGGTTTGAGCTGCTGAGGGGAACAAGAGCTCTTAAGTAGCCGTGCCTGGTTTTACACATTCACTAAGTTTGTTGACTGTGAGGGGACCCCAGGAAGGTCTAATAACTTTGTTAATCATCTTCCGTTCTGTTCTGTTCCTCTTTGCCCTCTGCTCTGCTAGAAGAAACAAACCCTCCTTGACTCCCAGGGTGGGAAAGCTCTTGGCTCCCTTTTAGTGGGAGGGAGCTGTCTCTATTGAAGTGTGACCCTCTATTGCTTTCGGTGCTTTCCCCAGTGCAAAAGCCTCCCTATTGCCTTCCTCCTCTTCAGCAGGTGAGCAATGGCCAGGAGGTGGCGAGCCTCCAGCTCCCTAGAGGTAGTCCTGTGTCAATAGTGAGAAGTTCTCAATTAAGTGGTTTTTTCCCTGCCTAGTATTGTGCTCTTTACCTGAGCCCAGGAGTTGTGACTTCCACCTCATGGCCTCTAACATCTGTCAGCTAAGGCCAAGTGGGTGCTCATTTGGTTGTAATGGACTGAGCATGAACTTATCCCTTGGTCCTAAAGCCCTTATCCCATGTCTGTGTTTCTGTTCTGCAACAGGAGTTCTCCGGGGCGATTCTCTGAGATCCCTGGTCCTTCCTCCGCACTCCCATGTGCAGCAGAGTTCAAGTGGTTTGCAGCATTTCTCCAGAGCCCCGCGGCACACCAAAAGGCACGTGGATCAGAGACACTGATACAGATGCACTGAGTGCTCCAGTTCTCTGACTGGGAGCCCTTGCTGCCACTCGCAGGCATGATCCAGCAAGCCACCCCTGTCCTTGGCAGTGATTGAGTTGCTCCAGCCCAGGGACTGTGCTGAGGCTGTTCCAGTTCCTGCACAGCACAAACTGGGCTTCCCAGTACTCTCTTTCTTTTTCAATTTAAGTAAATATTTGTGTTTAAATATTTATTATTGTGATTTTGCATTTCCTCATCCAGATTCTAGTGCTATGTGATTTATTTTTTTTTCTTATTTAAACAGACTAGAGAGATCTTTGAGGTAGTCTGAAAATATGTAGAAGTCTGAGCAATTCTGGAGCTCCTGCTGAAGGGGGATAATGTAGATTATGCACTGGCAGCCAGGTGCTGGAGTGAATGGCTTGTTACAGGCAGGAAGACAAATATGAGGAAGGAGAATTCATTATGAGCCTCATTCTGTTTTGTAAGTTGTTCATGATGCTTTGTCCTCTGAATTTATTTGGAGTGTTCTAATATGATATAGCTTCATGGGCATTTTGTAGCCATGTATTTTTGATAAGGAGAGGTTTGAAAAGGATTGGTTTTGCAAGAGCATTCAATGGTTTATGCAATACCAAGGCAGAGCTGTGACAGTCAGTGTGTGTTGCTGTTTTTAGTAGGTGTGTTGGCTATTCTTCTCCCAGATTTGACCCAGGTCAAACTGCAGCACAGGTAACTGAAACACACCAGGTTAAGGGCAATACCCCGATCATTTTCAAACAAAAATCTGGGCTTTTATAGTCTCTGGACAGAGCCATGGTTTGTATCATCCCACTGGTCTTTGGATCTTGGTCTATTGCTTTCAGGTTTAACTCCATCCCTCCCGTCCCAGCCTCACTCTTATCTGTCAGCCACAGTCTGACCTAGAGGGCACAAGAGCAGGACAACCTCCTGAGTGGCTTGTGTGGGTGCTGGGAGCAGAGTATGGCAGGCAACGTGCAGGTCAGAGGAGGAAGAGGTGTGGACCTCTCCTCCCAGATCTCATCCACTCTTTCCTTTCTCTTCTTCCTCCTCT
>VZTV01011511.1:3112-16331 GCA_013400875.1 Anhinga rufa
AATGCAGCAAGGGTTACCCCCAGAGACCACCCCACACCCTGGGGCAGCCCCTGGCTGGGGCTGGTGGCCACCTCCCAGCCAGCAGCCTCCTGGGGAGATGAGCTTCCTGCCCACCCACAGGATCTTTCCTCTAACTTTCCTTAATTTAAATCTGGTTTTATCCTGACAACTGGTATAAACAAGTCTGTTAGCCTACAGTCAAATCCTGGCCCTAGGATTTCTGGTGCCCCAGATACAGCTGTCAGAGGAGATTGCAGTGACCCCGTTTATTCCCTGGTTAGCAGCAGCAAGAATGGTATGTCCACGTCAGCTCAGCTATATCCATCTCTGCTGAAAATTCTTCTCTCTGGAGGAATCTAAACATTCATTTCTCCTTCCCACTCATAAAGGGTTGCTCAGAGCTGGGATAGCCTCACTGATGTCCATGGAGTGGTTGCTGGATTAGAAAGAAAAGAGTCCCAGGAAGGTTGGCCACAATAGGGTTTTGCACACTCTCCACCTGGTTTGCATGATGGCATTTGGGTTTTTTTCTGACTGCATGGCAGTGCTGAGGTTTGCTCAGGCCCTCAGGGCTGCTCTGTCCTGCAGGGAGCATGGCAGCACCTGTGGAGTGATAGACAGGGCTCTGCTGGGAAAGAGCCCGCTGGAGCTGCAAGAGCTCATCTGCTGGAGCCCACTAGGCTCTGCTGAGGTGCAAGGAGCTTCCAGGTCCCAGGACAGCAAGTGCCTTCTCCACGCACCATGCGTTGTATGCCAGGACCAGGGCCTGGGTTAGGCTGGGTAACGCTTTTTACAGGGCACCTGTAGAGATCCTTCACCCGTGCACAAAGTGTCTGATGCACTTTTTGTCCAAGTACACTCAAATAAGTATTGTGCAGCCCAGGAGTGATGGAGGCAGGATGGTTTCTTCAGTCACAGTCAAGGTCCTGAACAGGGATTGAACACATTAAAAAAAAAGTGATGTAAAAATCATTATTTGCATCCAGAGTGATTATGTACAGAGAGATGAGGGCAGCTAATAAGCAGAGGGAACTAACATTAATCAAAAGGGAGTAAGAGTCCTTTCAGACATTAATTTAGACAAACTAAGGAGAGGGTGATGAAGGACAGAGTAACTGATAAAACACAGAGGAATTAAATTAGTGGGAACTAAATAAAAACTGAGACCTGACTTTTTTCAACAGCTAACTTTCCTCTAGCAAAAAAGCAGGGCCTGGTCTCCAAGACACGATGAAGTAAGTCATCAGGATTTGAGGGATTTTTTCCAGAGCTCCTGAGTCCACAGTGAGATTTTCAGGTCTCTGATGCTACAACGAGGAGTTACTTGACAGAAAGAACTGTACAAAACAAAGCATTGCAAAGCCAGTGAGGTTATAAGGGGCTTGCCTTCCTCTGTCGGGGCTGACGGACATTGCAAAAGACATTACCACCAGTTTATTATTAGTGGGACTACAGCAGTCCTAGGCACCATGTCAAATGCATGGGGATAGCCTGGAGGTTTTGAAATCCAAGCAAACCAACACAGAGCACAGAGGTGAAGGGACCTGCCCAGGGTCAGAGCACAGGTTAGAGGGGAACTTGAGCAATGAGCTCAGATCCCCTTGGCACCGCATGCTCCTGTTGCGTGTACAGTTAGGCATGGCTGCTTTAGGGCTTTTACATACCATGTACCTTTTTGGACTGGTTACTGCAGACTTAAGCTTCAATTTCTTCTAGCAGTGCCATACTTTCCTCTGGTACCCAAGTAGGAGGTTCTTCCTTTCACTTCTTCTTTCCCTGGCTGCACACAGCCCTGGGGCAAACAGCCAAGAACAGCAAGTTCTCCTTTGCTGCTTCCTTAGCTGAGTTATGCAAGCAATGAAACGGTTAATGGCCCCCCATCTGCCCACATTTTCTATCTTGTGACTTTATGCAGGGTATCTTTCCATCAAAATTAACAGCCAGCTATACTGACTGGGGTCTCCGGAGCTGGTGACCTGCCCTCCTAGCTCCAATGCTGCATATACTGTGCTGGGGCAGTCTGGCTGTCACCACCCTTCAGTCCCCAACCACAGCTCTTTGCAGAAGTCACAGCCGAGATGCTGATGTTTCACGCGAAGCTGACGCAGTTCACTTCAGGTTGAAGGTTGCTTTCACTGAGTGCCCAGGCCATGGCCCGGCTGCCCTGGAGGAAGGTGCCTCTGCTGGACATGCTCCCTCTCGCTGTTTTGAGCAGTTATTCCAGCTGCTGGACAGGAGCCTGTTGCCATTAATCAAAACCATACGCACGAGACAGGGCAGTAAGGAATAGTTTGAGGATATTTTAAACCAGAAATTAATTTTTATACTTCCTCTTGAGATCAGCCAGTCTCTGCCCACGCATGAAGCATCTATTTTCTCTTCCCTTTCCCCTGTGCCACCCTAGTCCCTCGAGGGTGTTGGTGAGGGCAGAGCCCTGCACTCAGGTCCCAGGGCTCCAGGAGCTCAGGATGCTCAGCTCTCCCAGTACCCTTGTGAAAAGTAGAAGGGCTGTGGGCAGGGGCACCCACTACGCTGCTGTGAGGGTTCAGGCACCTGGCCTTACATCCCGTGCTGCAGTCCCATGGGGCTGCCTTGTGCTCCAGCCTTTAGATGCAGATGATTTACAACTCAATGGGAGAGCATGGTGGCAGACACCACACCGGACCTGTCTCCTCTCCATGGCAGCCTGGCTCTGCTGCCCCTCTTCCTCCCTCCCTCCAGTTCAGCTCTGTGAGGTTCAGCCCAAAGCACTCCTTCAAGACAAAGGTCACTTCCAAAAAGGCTGGAAGAATGAGCCAGGATTTTTCCAGCATCCCCCACAGATGGGCCCCCCTCTATAACTCTCTCAAGAGTCCCAGTCTTGCCAGAGGGCCGGCAGCCTGGTTACAGGAGATTTTCTGTATGCACTTTACCATCTAATATTTTTTTCAGAACTCTTTGCTCTGAATAATAAGCTGCAAGACGTTAACTGTGCCAGAGCGTGCCTCACCCACCAGCTACAGCTCACAATGCATCACACAGTCTTTGGGAAGACTGTAGATGCTAAGGCACATTGCAAACTGAATAGGATCAAACCTTCCCTAACTCTGGCATTACTGTATTTGCCTCCCCATGCTCACCTCTTCTACCTCTCCCCCCTGTTTTTAGCAACTTTGTCTGACCAAAGGATTTGAAAGAGAGGTGCAGACGAGCCCTCTGAGGGCAAGATAAGGCAACAGGCAGTTGTGTGTTCAGTCCCGGCTCTGACCCTGACTCCATGTCAGTGGTTGGGCAAGTCACACACAGGTAGATGCAGATGAAGTCCCAGGAGATATTGACTGCCTCTGTCCAAAATGATCTACTGGGCAGAGGGTATGTTGTGTGGTTCCTGTGGTCTTTGGGGGTCTGGGGGAGAAGATGTGCCCATCACACCTGAGGGGCAGGAGGGGTCCTGGCATGGCTGCGCTTCCCACCTTCCCTTCCCAGCATGACTGGTGCAGCTGCATGGGAATAAGAGGATTTACAGTTCTTGGGGGCATCTCAAACACATTCCCCATCTGCTTGGACGTGTCCTGTAAGATGTAAGTGAGCCTGGAAGGGACTGTGTGGCTGTTGAAGATGCTCCCCTCTGCTAAGACAGCCAGATACAGGAGGGAAGAGAAGAGGAGCCTGACTGTGCTGCTGAGAGGGCAGCAGACCTGGCGGGGCAGGAGGATCATGATTTCCAGTCCCTGCTTCTGGGCTGGTTTCTGAGTTTCTCTTCATATCATTCCTGGTGCACTCCTGCTTTAACAATGGGGAACTCAGCTGGTACCGATGTAAAGCTGTGTGTTAAGAGCATACAGAGAGCCCATGACAGAGGGAGAAGTTTGAGACAGGTCCCCACAGTGCCTGTGGAGCTGTCTGAGGAGAGAGAGCCTCATCCTGCCCAGTGTTCCCCCGCTTCCCTCCCCAAACCCAGCCACACAGTATACCCTCTCATGCCTTGTGACAGCGCGTGTACGGCCCTCTGCTTCCCAAGGGGTTAGTCATTCCCATCGGGATGACCCGCGGCGCAGCCGGCTGCGCTCCGGCTCCCACCCACGCAGCCCGCTCGCTCAGCCCGACCCCGGGACACCCACCCAGGGCCACGTCTGCGCACCGCGGTGTTAAAAATCGTAATAGCGAAATCAAAGGCTGCGCGGTACAAGGTGCCGGCGCTGGGCGGGTGGCAGGGAGGGGACCCGGCTCTCTGTCGCCAGCAGGTGGCATCGCCACTCTCACCGCCCTGCCCAGGGAAGTCAAGCAAAACGTCTTCTTTTCTATTATTTATTTGTTTATTTGTTTATTTAAGTGCAGGTGAGCCCAGAGCTGCAAAGCACTCGATGGGTAAACTTATAAAATAGATTTATAAAATGTGACTTTCTCTGAAAGGTCTGTTTATGCAAAACCTGGTGAAGGAATGCTGCCCGTTTATTCCTGGAAAATAAAGGGCTGGGTGTGCAATATGTCAAGCCTCCTTACATCCTCCTAACCCAGGGAGCTGGGAGTACTCGGTGCCTTGGGTCAGGCCCCATGAGGGCCCAGCAACATCTCTTATGCAGCATCTCCAAGTGCCTGCGAGCACAGAGGACCGCACTGGATGCTGATCACAGCCTGCTCCTACATTTCATCCTGCGCCGCACAAGCCCTGCCTGGGCAAAGCACTGCCCAGGGAAGACGGGCTGTGCCTCCAAAAGCAAAGTCGATGAGTCAGCAAAATACAGCTGACTAAGCACTTCCCCGTTAGATGCTGGACATCAAGAATAAAGCATCAATGACTTTGCATTTATTAGGCAGAATTACTGAAGTGGCTACAAGCTAGCAGCCTTAAAGTACCCAATTACTTTCTTTCAAATGCAAGGTGATAAAGAGTTCGATTCCTCCCTTCCCACAGTGAGGCAGATTTACCTGGGAGAAGCGTAAGCCAATATATCCTGTCAGCTCCATTTACATGCTTCTTCCACCACGTCAAAGGGTCAAGTATGTTATGGTTTGCTCATACCATTAATGATTAACTGTTGTCTGTAGAGGAACTAGTTTTTCTCTTGACTTTAAAAAAAAAAAGCCCTTGAAAGATGAAATGGAAAACCAGCCTTGGGTTGGCTCCAGCAGGTATTTATGACTACGGCGTTGATGGTACAGAAGATTAGAAGGCATTTGGAATCTCAGGCATTTTTTTTTTTCTTTGCTGATCTGTTCCTGGTAGGTTTGAAAATGGCTAGAAAAGCATGAGAGAAAAAAAACCAACAACAAACAGGCTTGTGGTTGGGGCACATAAGTTCCTGGTCTGGTTGCCAGCTCTGTGTGACCTTGAACAGGTCACTCGGAGAGGAAAGCGAGGAGGGGCTCACTTCTGTTTCTAGGCTTTTACAAGTTCAGGTCCAACTCTCAGTGATGGCAAACCCTGAGTCAGGGTCATCCCCGGAGCTCTGGGCTGGGGCCCCACAAATACCATGGGCTTCACTGAAGGTGGTTGTGTAGGTTCTTACAGCTGATGAAGGGTGAATCGTCCCACCTATTTTGGGATGGGATGGAGTGCTCTCTGGAAGAACTTACTAAAAAGAATATTTTAAAGAAGTTCTTGCCTTGTCTTAGCCACCTAATTTTGAGATGGCTGAAGATGGCTAGGATAATTCCTAGCCTTAACACCCTCAGGAGGCTGCCTTTGAATTGGGAAGAACTATCCTTTCTGCTGTCTTCTTCCTTTGTAAAGATATTCACAGAAAGGATCAATTCCTACAGCACAATATCAGGGACCTCATTTCCAGCTACATGCCAGATCAGGGGGGACAGCCTGACCCAAGGGAGCTGGGGGAGCTCCTGACAGCTGTCCTTGGGGATCTCCCAGCACGCTTGCATGCACACTGATGCACACACACGCAGAGCTCTTCAGACACCTCTGGTAGCTCTTAGCTGCATGAAGCCTTTGCTACGTATCCTGTGGGATCGCAAAGGTTTGGCCAGCCCTGCTCCAGGCACTGCACAAATGCAGGAATAGGTGGTTATATCGCTGGTAGGAGAGCAGCTACACTGGCTTGTAGGCATATACCTCAGCTGGATGAGATCAGATAGCTTATCGTTGACTCCCATCTTGGTGGCATGGGTTGGGCAGCATGTTTACCAGCAGCCCTAGAGCTCGAGGAGCCTGGAGGCCGAGGGTGCCTGTGCGGGAGGCTGGCTGCTGCCCATAGCTCTGCTGTGGCTGTGGAAAGCCCCTCCAGACAGACATCAAAAGGACCACAGAAATAACCACCTCCCAAGAGGTCCCACCTCTCCACAGCTCAACTTTCACATAAGTATCCCCTAACGATAAAGGAACATAAAACTAGCTCGGACCAAATTATTCTTTCAAACACACCCTCTGGTCATTGGGGGAGAGATGGGAACACAAATAGAGAGTCACGGATCAGTCAGTTGCTGTGCACAGAGACTGTATTGATGGACATGTTAAAAATATCCAGATGGCTGTAAGCCAGAAACCATTTTGTGTCTAAAACGGGATTTCATTTCCTTTTCCTTTCTTTTGTTTTTGTTCCACTTTTTCTGAGGGACCCTTTCCACAATTCACTCCATCAGTGCTTTACACTTCAGTTGTTCTGAGGCAGGGACGGTTTTTATCTGCTAAGGTGCTTATAGCAACGTTTTTAATGGTGTGACATGGACAGACTTGTAAGTACAGTTCCAGTTCACTGCTGCAGAGACAGCTGCACTGAGGAGCAGAAAACTCAGCGCATCGCCTCTTCCTCCAGCTCTGCAGGGAGCTGGTCTGTCCTGGGGAAGAAAAAAGGGTTAAAAATCATATCATCCTAGAAATGTTCAGGTTGGAAGGAGCTTCTAGAGATTGCCTGGTGCGACCTTCCCTTCAAAGCAGGGCCTTAGTTTGGATTTTCCAAATCGCTAAGCACCACAGTAGCCCCGCACTGCACCCTCTCCCATTTCTTTTGGACTGGGGGCGCCAAAACTGGACCAGGCTCATGAACTGTGGAGAAGAGTACAAAAATCCCATCTTCTGCTCTGCTGTCTATGCCCTCACCAGTCCATCCCAGGAGAGGGATTGCTTTTGCTGCTGCAGGGCATACTGCTGACTCAAACCTGGGAAGCTGCATTTCTGCTGCTCAGGAATTATTTGGGAGGCTGATTTCAGGGAAAGGTACATAGTAATACTCATGGATCTGTTTGGGAGTGAACACGTGCTGAATAATTGATATAGACCTGGTACAGCACTGTAGCATAATCTAGACTGAATGCTACAAGAATGTTGCAGAAGAAGCAGAGGAATATAAAGGCTGTTTGCCCAGGAGCTACAAGTATGTAAAATCATCATCCCATAAATTAAGCCTTTCCTTCAAAGCAGCCAGTTGTATTTCAGCATATAAATACAGTACATTCCTCAAAATGAATATAATAATCAGAAAGCTTTTACCAAAGGTCCCCAATTAGCTTTTGGTTATAATTTCACACTGCAAAATTTCAAGACATTGTGTTCAGAGAGCAGGTAGATCTTCTCTGGCGTAATGGTGGTCCTTTGTGAGACGTGACAGCTAACTCCTTAATTAATCTTTGAAATGTCAGAGCCTGCTGGAAGTAATTGGGCCTGACAGTTCAAGGGCTAATTAACTTCAAACCTTGCATTTTCTCTTGCTTCCTCCACAATTCTAGGTCACTTATTTACTTTCTTTTTACATGATTTTCAATGTTCTGGAGTGTGTCTGTTCATACCTGCTTTTCCGGACATCAAGGTCAAGACTAAAGGTATTAAGCTGGGTGTGTTGCACCTTATGAATCCTCCTGGAGTATCTTGACTTCACAGGAGAAGAAAGCTGCTGTAAGCAGAGGGCTGGTCCCCAGGGAACACCTCACTGTGGGAGACACTGACTGCAGCCTCCTGGGGCCTCCTGTTTGCTGGGAGGTATCAGCAGTTTTGGGAGCAGGCAATGTCCCTGAGGCCAGGCATCCTGCAGAGTGGAGCCAGTGTCATTCATCATCATCATCATCATCATCATCCCAGGGAGGCAGCAGGGAGCATTTTATGGGCCCCATAGCATTGCAGTTGCACTGCTCAACTTCATGTGAGTAGCGTTAGGTGTGCTACGACCTGCTGCTTCGGCAAGGCTCCACTGGCCCCCTGCATCAGGTCTCCTGGGGCTGGTGTCCCATTTGTCTTTCTCTGCAGTCTCATTTGACCTTTGGCTGAAAAAAGATGAAGGGCTTTTGCAGCAGAGGCTCCAAATCCCATCCCCTGCTGCCCGTACCCATGTTGAATGACCTTGTGGCTATTACTAGAAATGCATGAAAAGCCTTTTCTCTGGTTGACAGGCTCAGTCTCTGGTCATGCACGGATATAGAGCACATCTTTGTGAGAGCAGTGTGTGTGTAGACTCCTGAGCTGACCCCTGCATCTCTGGTTTCCACATGGCTAATTTACAAGGACGAGTGAGGCAAAGAACTGTTTGAGAGGCATTCCCCATAGGCACACCTGCACCATGAGCTGCAGGGCTGCCTTCAGGCTCTACAGCAGCAGGAGTCTGTCAGTGGGAGCAGGGTCCTGCATCAGCCCCTGGCCTCTGCTGGCACTGAATGGATCCCTGCTGGGACACAAGGACGGGGCAGCAGCATCCCTCTGCTACATCCCGCTGCTGGCAAGATGCAGTAGGGATGGAAGTCACAAGTGCCAAATTATTTCAGTCTCTTTCTGCCTTGTGCATAGATGTGCTGATTATATTTGCTTTCAGTGTAAGAGTGGTGTCCCTCAAGGGTCTGTACTGGGTCCAACTATTTAATATCTTCATCAGTGACATAGAAAGTGGGATTGAGTGTACCCTCAGCAAGTTTGCAGATAACACCAAGCTGAGAGGTGCAGTTGACATGCCAGAAGAATGGGATGTCATCCAGAGAGACCTGGACAAGCTGGAGAGGTGGGCCTGTGAGAACCTCATGAGGTTCAACAAGGCCAAGTGCAAGGTCCTGCACCTGGGTCAGGGCAACTCCTGGTATCAACACAGGCTGGGGGATGAAGGGATTGAGAGCAGCCCTGCAGAGAAGGTCTTGGGGGTACCAGTGGACAAAAACTGGACTTGAGCTGGCAACGTGTGCTCACAGCCCAGAAAGCCCATCATATCCTGGGTTGTAATGTAGCCAGCAGGTCGATGGAGGTGATTCTGCCCCTCTGCTCTGCTCTGGTGAGACCCCACCTGGAGTGCTGCGTCCAGCTCTGGAGCCCCCAGCACAGAAAGGACATGGACCTGTTGGAGCGGGTCCAGAGGAGGCCACAATGATGATCAGGGGGCTGGAGCACCTCTCCTATGAAGACAGGCTGAGAGAGTTGGGGTTGTTCAGCCTGGAGAAGAGAAGGCTGCAGGGAGACCTTATTGCAGCCTTCCAGTACTTAAAGGGGGACTATAGAAAAGGTGGAGGCAATCTCTTTAGCAAGGCCTGTTGTGACAGGACAAGGGATAATGGTTTTAAACTAAAGGAGGGTAGATTTAGACTGGATATAAGGAAGAAATATTTTACACTGAGGGTGGTGAGACACCGGCACAGGTTGCCCAGAGAGGTTGTGGAGGCCCCATCCCCAGAAACATTCAAGGTCAGGTTGGACGGGGCTCTTGAAGCTGTCCCTGCTCACTGCAGGGGGGTTGGACTAGATGACTTCTAAAGGTCCCTTCCAACCTAAACCATTCTGTGATTCTGTGATTCTAAGAGAGTATGAAGAATGGGAAGGAAAACTTCTTAAATTGCAAAATTTTGGGGGGGAAGAGAGAGTTTCCATCTGCCCAGGACTGAGAACAACAAAGCTGTGATTCTGAGTGACTGAAGTTAAATCATGACAGCAGCCACCTCCCATTCAGCCATTAGCTTCAGACACACACAGCTCATACCTGAGCAGAAGGATCATCTGCTCCAGAGAACAGGGGCTGGGAAAGCTGTATCTGATTTCCTCGCTCTTTTTTTTAATCCTCATTTCCTCTCAGCTAGGGCTTTCTTTCATCTGCCGCGTAACCCTCTCCAGACAATATCTAATCTGCCTATCACAGACATATCAAGATGTCCCTTGAGTGTGGTACCTAGTGATGACTGACAACTGTCATTAAGCACTACTCCTCAAATTACAAGGCTCATTTTGTTAATGGGATTGCATAGATTCAGCCTGCAATCTCGGAAGGGAAAAAATGCCATATGTTTACACAGTATTTATATAATGTCTCCTTTTACAATCGCTGTTATTTAGTAGCCCAGCAAAATGAAGAACATATGATGATACTAACCATATATTCCATACATATTTTTGTTGGTTTGCTTTTAAGTGTTCTGTCAAAGAAAAGAATGCTTGATCTTATTCAGGCTGTTTTCTTGGACTAAATGTTATCCAAGTCACTGCAAATTGCCTGAGCCAATGAAATAGAGGTGAAATGTCAAAGGAAAAGAGGTTTCTGAAAAGTTACTCTCTTACTGTAAGGGGGTGGTGGTGGTAGAAAGCAAATATAATGAACCAGAGAGCAAATGGCAGCATGAATCCTTTCCATACAGACATAGCAATATTTCCTCTGCAGTTACAGCTTTTTTTGTTCACACTCTTCTAGCAAGGCCATATGAAAGCACTATTAATTTCAGTTTTTCCTGGTCACCTTCCTGTCCTGTGTTGAAGGATGCCGTGATGACAACAGTTCAACACCACCAACTGAAATCAGCTCTGCTATGAATTAAACTACTTATTCAAGTTAGAAAAGTCAGGGGTTCATCAGACACAGAAATCCAATGTCAGAAGTAATAAGTCTTTTGTTCAGACTAGAAAGGTTCCAGAAGTGTAAGGAAATCACCTCTGCCAGCTTCTCTTCCTTAGTGTTGCAAGCAAGGCACATGGTGACACAGCAGGAGCTGGCGATGCTGAAGGAGGGGGAATGACTATGAGCAAAGACCCTGGAGTTTCTTGCTTGTGCTTGCATGGCTGAAGCTTACACTTATCCTTGCTTTAGTTTGAACATCCTCCACCCCCTTGCCCTGGCTACCCTGCCCAGCTCTGGCAGCCAGGACAGCCTGGAGCCTCCTTTGCATAGGTAATGGAGCAACCCCACATCGGGTGCTCTCATGCAGCACCTCAGTACTTTCAGGATTTTCTGCCTTGTGGCTGTATCCTTTGCCTCTGTGCATAAGCTGTACCACACGCAAAGATAAAAGTCAAGTGAGGATTGTTTCTCTGTGAAGATGTTGGAATTGGGGCAGGATGCTCCTGGAGTAAAAAAGTAATTTTTTTTCCTTAGTGAGGTCCAGCTCTGACAAAGGCAGGGAGTCACTCCAAAACATGTAGGCGCTTCCAGCAGCTGAGGTTACTGTCCCAGGAACTTTGTAGGCCTTTAGGATCATTTTCTTCCTGACTCTGTGTGAAATACTGCCCACATTAAACCAGCATTCACCCTTGGGTTTAGCCCAATTCTTCTTCTGAAAGTAGTTGTTTGTCCCCTCCCTGTCACCGATGTATTGGGAGGAATTAGGGGAATGATGAAGGTATCTGGGCTCCTGGCTGTGGATGGCACACCAAGTCCATCCAGATACAGATAAATGTGCTTGGAGCTGGCTGTCAACAAATCAAACAAACTGGTGGTGTTTTCACATGAAGGAACTTCATGTGCTCTGGAAATAACCAGGGAGGAGAGCAGCTACTTGCGGTCACATCTCTAGACAGCATTGTGCCCGCAAGGATCTGTATCTGGGTACTGCTACTTTCTCGTTCTCCACTCTCCACAAAATCTGTGACTTTTGTTGCATCCACCAGCAGGGCCAGACAATTTTCATTGTGCTTTAAAAGCTGGAGCAGAGCAGTAGCATGCAGCAGTGAGTGGGACTGGTAATATTTATTCTGACTGCTGCTGCCTTCTCTGTTTTATAGAACATCCCTGAAGGAACATAGGAACTGCAATGGACCTTCTGCTGCTGTCTCCAGAGAGAGGAATGGTTTTGCAGGCACTTAAATTTTCAGCAAATGGAAACCCCAGCGTCACCTGGAGTGCTGTGCGCTCACTTTCTAGCGAGGGGCTCAGGCACTGGGCTTTTTCCTGATGCCAACACAGCTTTGTCCTTTCCCTCTCCTTCTGCACTCCAAGGACAAGCCTGAAGGTAACCAGAGAAAGCTTTCTCCTTTCCAAGCCAGAAGGCCTTCAGGGGTGGTGCTGGGAGCCAAAGCCAGCATGTGGCTTCTCTGGGTGTGAAATGTGGAGTTCAACATCAGGGAGAAAATCCTCATGGGTTCCTGTGCCTGGGTCTAATTACGAAATTAAGTGATTACATTTTCTGCTTTGTGTGTGCTTAGATTTTTAAAAGGCCCAAGCACTTTCTGGTTTCAAAGTGAGAAGCAGTGAATACACTGGTACCAGAAGTGGTTTTTGAGTGTTTCTTATTGTCTTTATTTTTGAGCAGAGTATTTTAGCTCCCAAAGAAGGAGACACTGCCAGCTTTTGCTATACGGGATATGCAAGCTACCCTAGGGTCTGTGCTACTGCCTTTCCACTGGCTTTGCTGTGCCTAGATGAGACTATTATTTCCATAATGTACAAGTAAAAGCACATTGGTAAGGCGGGCGTTTCCAGTGATTAATGCTGGAATGGTTAGGCATGGATTTCTTATTGAGATATCACTGTGCTCTAGCAAAAATCACTCTGCTACTGTGCCCAGAGTGGTTCGTTGTTCTAAGATCAGTAAAGTGTTTTGTTGTTCTAATATTATGAAGGTTGCTTTATTCAGATGTACTGGCCAAAGGCACTTGAGCACTCTCTGTTGTTCTCAGCCTGAGGCTCCTCACTGATCACCATGCAGCTGGAGGGGGTATTTTTCTCTTTTTGCTCATCTGCAGAGCAGGAATGCTCACCATGCAGCAGGAATACTACAGTACCACATCTCAGCTGAGAGGCAACCACTTTTTAAAATCAATCTGGCGTGACATGAAGTGCTTGTTTTTTTTGAAAAAGAACAGTAGACTCTGTTGAGGGGCCCAGAGCCACTCAGTTTGTCTTAAGATTAAAAATTTAAGGTTGGGATTCCTATCACCTAAATTTAGCTTTTCAGGAGTCAGGGGCCTAATCTAAGCTAGCTGTGTTGGCTGCCTATCTGGTCAGAGGAGAAATGGGTGGCCAAAATATGGTTCATCCCTCTGAAGACAGCTGCCAAAGTAAATGGGATGACCAGCCCTCTGCTCTTGCCTTTCTTTGTAGTTCGTTTGAATCTTAAG